>CAKNYM010042788.1:65184-76291 GCA_932195095.1 Andricus curvator | reverse complement strand
TTTTTTGAAAATTCGTTGTTTTGCTTAAGAAAATTCACAATGATTTAAAAAAAAATTAATTTGAAGAGAATATTTAAAAAGATTGCAAGATAATACATTTTCTTAAGCTTCCTGGGAAATTAAAAATAATTTTTTATTTTGAAAAATTAATTTTAAGCAAATATTCAAAAACATTTTCAAACATTTCAAAAACTTAAAAAAAATAGCCAGAAAAGGTTCTGGAAGATTTCAAGGGATTTTACAAATTTTGCACAATTTCAAAAAAAAAACCAGGAAAAATTTGAATGCATTCAAAACATAGTATTAATACTTTAAAAATAATTTTAATATACCAAGTACGAATTCAAATACGGCCCAACATCGGCCCAGGACTGGCAAAACTGTTGCCGGAATTCGGCTGCCAGTATTGAGCCATAGCTGGATGTGTAACTACGGTATGCAATCGGCGGCCGAAAATGGCCCAATACTAGTTGGAAGCACATGTCCAACATTGGACGCCATTATTGGCCCAATGCTAGGTGACAGTTCTGCTCAGCAGTCGATGCCAAGGTCGGTTCGAATCTGGCATATCCATTAGCCTATAATTGCCCGATACTGGATTGGTAAACTACCCAAGTGCGAAGATAGATACGGCCCAGCACTGGCCCAGTATCGGCAAAAATATTGCCGAAGATTGGCTGCCAATATCGTACCGTTGCTGGAATGATAACTCCGGTATGCACTTGGCGGCCAATTCTGGCCCAGACTCTGGCCGCCATCACTGGAGTTAATTTAGAAAATAATAAAAAATCATTGAATTGTTTTTAGGACGCATCTGTATACAACTGCATATCGTTCCAATATTTGTTATGATTTCCAAAATTTAAATTTCATTCAAACATTTTGTTTAATTTTAGCACCCACTACTGCTATACTCTGAGGATATGACAACAAAGATATTTAAAAAATAAATATTAATTGATTGCGAGTATTTTGACTTTGAATATTAATGGGTCCTGGTGTAGAGTGAATACATATATTACATTTTTAAATATTATATTACAAATAAAATTTCTAACGCTACGGGGTATCGAACCTACATCTATACCTAAATCTATCGCCTAGCAGTCGGGAGTCTTAACCATTGCGCTAAACCTACGAGTTGAAACCCGATGAAAAAGCCATCCTCATGAGCTACAGCTCAAAAAAGTTAAAACACCAAATTTTAAACTCTCTTTTTTTAATCAAATATTTATTATTATACGACGTTATGTAAATTATATCGATTACAACTTTTCTTTGTGTAATATTTCGTTTTTGCGCGTTTTAGACTACTTTACAACTTTCTACAATGACAGGAAATGTAATTTTTTATGAATATTTGAAATTTTTAATGACGGAACTTAGAAATTTGATCGTGAACTTTGACAATTTTTTTAAAACAAATTTTTTTAAACTTTCGTGTAAGGTTTGGTTTTTAGGCCTTTGAGACCATTTTACAACATTTAAGATTGACATCAAATGTAATTTTTTCTAAACATTCACAATTTTACATGAAGATGGAACTTAGAATTTGTTTCTTAAAACAAAAACAGGAAAAAAGTTGTATTCGCGACAGTTGTATTTATAGTTCTTAGACATTTTAGAACAAATGAAACATATTTTTAAACGTATTTTCAAAATTTTTCAAATATTTATACTCTCGGAATAGTACTGCGCCGATCGTGGAGCCAGCCGTTAGCCAGTAATGGGCGAATGGCCGATTATCTGTACTGGTGACCAGTACTGGGCTAGTACTGCGCCGGTGATGAACTCCGGTGGAGTGCGGAAATTTCCACCTGGGTCGTCGGCTTACCGGTGGATATCGATAACGGCCCAACCTCGGCCGTCAACATCGCACCGTGATCTGAATAAAGGCTTTGGCCTGTACTTGGCGCCTAATTCCGGCCTTCGCTAGGCCAGACTCTGGCTTTTCCTATTGAAACATATTTAGCCAAAGTAAAGACGAAGTTTGGAACGGCAGTGCGCCGAGTCTGGCCCGAACTCTGGCTTTTCCTCTTAAAACATGGTTTGCCGTAGTAAAAGCCACACTGGGCCCAGTGATGCGCCTTTGCTGGGCCAGACTTTGGCTCTTCCTCTTAAAACATGTTTTGCCGTAGTAAAAGTCACACTGGGCCCAGTGATGCGCCTTTGCTGGGCCAGACCTTGGCTTTTCCTATTGAAACATGTTTAGCCAAAGTAAAGACGAAGTTGGGAACAGCAGTGCGCCGAGTCTGGGCCAAACTCTGGCTCTTTCTCTTAAAACATGGTTTGCCGTAGTAAAAGTCACACTGGGCCAGTGATGCGCCTTTGCTGGGTCAGACCTTGGCTTTTCCTATTGAAACATGTTTAGCCAAAGTAAAGACGAAGTTGGGAAAAGCAGTGCGCCGAGTCTGGGCCAAACTCTAGATCTTCCTCTTAAAACATGGTTTGCCGTAGTAAAAGTCACACTGGGCCCAGTGATGTGCCTTTGCTGGGCCAGACTCTGGCTTTTCCTATCAAAACATGTTTAGCCAAAGTAAAGACGAAGTTGGGAACAGCAGTGCGCCAAACCCTGGCGGACCGAACAAACGGAACGGATACGCTACATCGTATCCTTATAGTATCCACATCGTATCCTCTCCGTATCACGCAAGAAAAACTCATTTGAAAAAGA
Source organism: Andricus curvator (assembly GCA_932195095.1). Taxonomy (NCBI): domain Eukaryota; kingdom Metazoa; phylum Arthropoda; class Insecta; order Hymenoptera; family Cynipidae; genus Andricus; species Andricus curvator. The sequence continues at coordinate 73,617 of CAKNYM010042788.1, read as the reverse complement.
AAGATTAAAATTTCACTTGTTGAAATTCGGATTCTACGTGAAATTTCGAGTTAAAAGATCACAGAGTAATCGCAATAGTTTTTCTTGCAAGATTAAAAACTTTAAAAAAATATAATACTTATCGATGACGTGCGCTGAAGGCGACTTCAAACGCATCGTCGTTCAGTAGCAGTCAATAGGCGTTATCCGTCGACGATGCGTTTGAAGTCGCCTTCAGCCCACGTTGTCGATAAGTATTATATTTTTTTAAAGTTTTTAATGTTGCAAGAAAAACTATTGCGATTACTCCGTGACCTTTTAACGCAAAATTTCACGTAGAATCCGAATTTCAACAAGTGAAATGTTCATCTTCCTTTTTAAATGAGTTTTTCTTGCATGATACAGAGAGGATACGATGTGGATACTATAAGGATACGCTGTAGCGTATCCGCTCCGTTCGTTCGGTCCGCCAGGGAGTCTGGGCCAAACTCTGGCTCTTCCTCTTAAAACATGGTTTGCCGTAGTAAAAGTCACACTGGGCCAGTGATGCGCCTTTGCTGGGCCAGACTCTGGCTTTTCCTATTAAAACATGTTTAGCCAAAGTAATGATGAAGTTGGGAACAGCAGTGCGCCGAGTCTGGGCCAAACTCTGGCTCTTCCTCTTAAAACTTGGTTTGCCGTAGTAAAAGTCACACTGGGCCCAGTGATGCGCCTTTGCTGGGCCAGACTCTGGTTCTTCCTCTTAAAACATGGTTTGCCGTAGTAAAAGTCACACTGGGCCCAGTGATGCGCCTTTGCTGAGCCAGACTCCGGCTTTTCCTATTAAAACATGTTTTGCCAGAGTAAAGACGAAGTTTGGAACAGTAATGCGCCGCGTCTGGGCCGATCTCTGGCTTTTCCTCATGAAACGTGCTTTGCCGTGATAAAAGTGACACTGGGTCCAGTAATGTGCCACCACTGGGCCAAGCATCGGCGGTAGATCGACGAATAGCCAATATAGGCAGCCAGTACGGGCACAACACTGGGCCGATTAAAATGCCGATATTGGCCCAATAACATTAGCCGATTTTTGGCTGCCGAAATTGAATCAAGCCTGGGCCGTGTGTTCAGTTCTGGCAATTCGCACTTGAGATTGAGAAGATTTTAAAAAAATTAAAAGAAAGTGTACATTTTTTAAGATTTGGAAAGGAAATTTTTTATTCTTCTTAAGAATTTTGAAAGGTTTCAAGAAAATGAAATTTTTTTATCAAGATTCCGGGGAAAGTTTTTAATGTTTTTTTTCTTTTGAAAAAATAATTTTTAAAGATAATTGAATAATAGTTTTCAACATTTTTAAACATTTCAATAAATGATACAACTGAAGAATCCCGAAAAAGAGTTTTATCAATTATTTTAGTGAATCGCGGTGAAAAATGATAGAAAATAAAAAATGTTTATTGAAAATTAGTTGTTTTTTTGTTGTTCAAGATGTAACATATTTGTTTGAAATTGTTATTTCTTGTAAAAAATAAATCTTCTTGTAGAAAATAAATCTTCTTGTTTGAAAATTCATCTTTTGTATCAAAAATTGTATTACTTGGTTAAAAATTCATTTTTTTATTTGCAAACTTAATTATATTTTTTCAAATTCTTTGTTTTTTTGGCAGAAAATTAAATTTCTAAATTAAAAATTTATCTTTTTGATTGAAATCTCAATTATCTTTTTGAAAAATCGTTGTTTTTTAGTTGAAAAATTAACTATTCTTACAACTCATTCCGCATTTTTTCTCGGAATTTATAGAAATCTTCTGAATAAAAAGGCAGCGGCCTTTCTTAAAGTTTTAATAGTCGATTTTCTCAAAAAAACCCACACTTATATTTTTTGCCAATTTTTTGTTGAATTTGTACTATTATAAGGAAAATACCTTGTGCGTTTTGTGCGGTACAAAATTAACAAAAAATGGACCAGAATCTGAAAAGAAATGTTGAATACCTGAATTAGTTGAAAAGTTATATAAGTTTAAAGAAAGAATTGCGGCTTTTTTAAAACAAAGAAAAAAATTCAAATACGCATAACTTCGTAAAAATATTTGTTTGACAAATCGCAAAAATACGTATGTCCGCGACTGCTTATTAATAATTGTAACCATATTCAGCAGAAACCCTTGGTTGGCCCGCAAAAATAAAATGTTTATAACAATGTTAACGTTGGGTCCTGAGAGTAGTAGAAGTCATATCATTTTAAATCTAAAAATTTTGAACAATTAGTTATAATAGTAACTTATAATTTCATATCGCCCTGAAATGTAAACGTCGCATCGGTAAGTTTATAGGTTATGTTCCATATCTACGAATATGTTATATTCGCTATAAAAAAATTTTGTTATATGAGAAACGTCGTTCTATGTTCTTCAGATAAATGATGGAGAAAATTTTAACCTGAAGAGGCTCCACGTCGTGGAGCGAAAGCTTGTTTTTAAATAAACTTGATAGATCAGTAGATCAAAAACCAACATCTTCGTATAAATGTTAATATCAATTAAATATAAAAATAATTTCGTGAAAAAAAATTAATAGTATACAAGTTTAAATTTACCATTTGAGGATTTAATGAGTACTTACACTTTTGAATATAATGTAATTGAAATTGAATGAAATCGTTATTTATGAACATATAATATTTTTGGCTTTGGTGAAGGGAATAAGCGTGTGTGGATGCAGAAAGGGCAGTGAGTGCGGAGATCAGGTGTAAAGGAAGCAGGGTGAGTGAAGGCAAATTTGTAAAGGGTGAAAGAAAGTTGTGTCAAGTGAAAATTGGAGCGTGCGAAGTTTTTGATGTTAGGAGCAGTAAAAATAATTTCTGGGTAAGGGGGGTAAGAGCAAGGTGAGTGAAGAGCGGGAAACGTCGCAGATCACTGGGTAAGGTAGGATGCCGACGTATCGAAGTCCACAAACGGGCCCCAGAGGGCGACAGTCAATGGACGATCGCATAGAACAGGTAGCCGAAATAACAGGTGACAATTATGAGAGCGCGGTAGTGGCGAGACGGGGGAAGATGACAGAAGCGGTGAGGAGACGTTAGAGACGCCGACCAGGGAGGGGACGGCAGAGAGAAGGGATTAAGGCACGGGACATAAACGCGGGAGACCCTCTAACCTATTGCGCCTTAACAGGTTTGGCAGCGCGGGTTCGTACAGGAGTTGAGACGAATGGCGAAACAAAGTGAGCGCGACCAGTAGTGAAGAGGGAAAAAAAGAAAAAGAGAGGAAGGGGACGATGATTCAGAAAGAGACAAGGATAACAAGAAAGTTAGGATTAAACGAAGAACACCTGAAAGAGGTAGGGGGGATGAGGGGATGTTTGAGAAACTAGCAGCCCTCATAAAAGGGTTCAGAGAGGAAACAAGGAAGATACTGGATGATATGAATAGGCGGGGGAAAGACGTAAGGGGGAAGTGAGAAAAGTAAGAGAAAAGTGGGAAGAGTGGGATAAACTCCGGAAAGAGGAGAAAGACAAGGTATGGGGTAAACTAGAGAACATAGAGAATAGACAGAGAGAGGTTGACGAACAGAGAAATAGTGAGATAAACAGTTGGAAGAACGGGTAAGCAACTTAGAAATCAGAAATGAGCATATGGGGAAGGAAACACAGAGTGCGGAAATAGTAAAAGGGAGTGATAACTTGCAAAATGAGAACGAAAGATTGAAGAAAAGACTGAGTGAGATTGAAAGAAGATTGGAAGGGAAGAAAGGGCGAAGAGGAAAAATAACATAGTAGTTAAGGGATTGAAAGTGGAGAGTGAAACAGGGCAAGCGGAAATCAGAAATCTTTTGACAGATATTGACACTATACCCGATTCGGGTAGTGTTTCTAGGTGGATAGTTTTCTTGTAGTAAATAACTACAAGTATGGGCTCACCACACCCACGATGTGCCAACAGCACGCAGTATTCTTGAATGGTCACCCATCCAAGTACTAACCGCGCCCAACGCTGCTTAACTTCAGTGATCTGACGAGAACTGGTTTTTTCAGCGTGGTATCGCCGTTGGAGTGAGGACGAGAAAAAGAAAATTATGGGGGAAAAAAATTATTGAGAGGAAGAAGGGAAAGAATTGAAGAGGATCTCACATGGAGGGAGAGGAAAAATAGATGGCAAATAGAGCAAAGGGCATGGGTAGAGAGGAGAAAAGGGCGCATGGTATGGCTAGGGAGAGACAGTTTATGGATAAATGGGGAGGAATGGTTTTGGGACGAAGAATTAGAAGAAATAAGGAAAAAGAGTTGAGAAAGGTAGAAAAAAGGAAGATGCAAAAGAGTTTAAAGATCAAACAGAGGGGTTTACAAACGGCAAGGCGGAAGAAAAGTGAGGAGGATAGGTGAGGGAAGGGAAGAGAAAAATGTGAAAATAGCTTTCTGGAATGTGTCAGGCTTGAAGAACAAGAATGAAGGATTTTGGCGGGAGTTAGAAAAGTGGGATGTGATTATGATGAGTGAAACCTGGGCGGATGAGAAGGACTGGAAGGGGATGAAAAGGATGTTACCTGAAGGTTATGTGTGGACAATGCAAGAAGCAAGAAAGGAACACGTTAAAGGTAGAGGGATGGGCGGCATGGTCTCAGGGGTGAGAAAAGAACTGGCAGTAAAAGGGAGAACAGAGGAGGATAAGGAGGAAAAGGATGGAACAATGGTAAGTCAAAATGGAAAAGTCAAAATAGCGGTGGTTTGTGTATATAGAAGAATAGGGGAAGAGGAAGGTTGGAGAGTAATAAGGAGGTGGATGGAGCAAAAGAAGGAAGAGTTGGTTTTGATGGAGATGACTTGAATGCCTGTACTGGCGAGCAAGGGGGATCGATTTGGGATGAAGAAAAGGAGGCCTATGTAATGAGCTCCAAACATAGGGAGACAGACCGGGAAGGGAGGAGGTTGCTAGACGAAATAGGAGAAAGAGGATGGTTTATATGTAATGGCAATATGAAAGGAGATAAGAAAGGAGATGAGAAACGAGAGATCACATTCATAGGTAAGGGAGAAACAGTAGTGAGGTGAGGTCTGGGATGTTATAAATAGGGAAAGAGGAGGAAGGAAGGGCGTGAATGAAGAAATAGAAATGGATGAATGGACGGATTATTTCAGGGGTCTGTTAGGGGTAGAACAAAATAGGATCAAAGGGGAAAATAGGAGGATAGTCCAAGGAGAAATGGAGGAAGGGAACGGAATAACAAGAGAAGAAGTGGATCAGGCGATAGATAGACTAAAAAGAAACAAGGCTACAGGAGAGGATGGTATGGAGAACGAAGCGATAAAGTATGGGGGTGAAGGGGTTAGGGAAGGGATCTGGAAGATCTGCAACAAGGGTTGGAAAGGAGAAGGGTGGCCGGAGGAGTGGATGACAGGGCTGGTGGTACCGCTTGTCAAGAAAGGGGAGGGCAAGAAGGTAGAGGAGTACAGAGGGATCACTCTCATGCAATAGATAACATTTACGTACTCAACTACTTGGTTCACAGAAATTTAGGGAGGAAAAGAGGCAAATTAGTCGCCTTGTTCGTAGACTTTAAAGCAGCTTTTAACTCAGTGAATAGAAAAGTGCTATGGCAGGCATAGAAAGAGAGGTGAATACAGGAAGGGTTAGTGGAGAGGATAAAGGAAATTTTTTCTGAAACCAGGATTAGGGTGAAGATAGGGGGGAAAAATGGGGATTTGTTCTGGACAGGAAGAGGTCCAAGGCAAGGGTGCCCGTTGAGTCCGCTACTCTTTAATATGTTGCTGGCAGACTTAGAGGAGAAGCTAAAGGAGAGAGGCAAAGGGGGGACGATTTTGGACAATAGAAAACTATACTCTCTAGCATGCGCAGACGACATAGTGCTGTTAGCAGACGATGAGAAGGGGATGAACCTAATGATGAGAATGTTCGAAGAGTATGTGCGAACAAAATAACTGACGGTGAACGTAGGGAAGACCAAGGTGATGTGCTTCAGAACTAGAAAGACCAAAATAGGTTACATTTGGAAGATGAACGGACAAACAGTGGAAAGTGTGGAGTAATTCTGTTATTTAGGTTTTTGGTTTGAGGCCGCAGGAGGAAACGAGGTGCAGGTGAGAAAAAGAATCGAGTGTGCGAGTAAAGTAATGGGCCAAGTATGGGGTATAGGAAAGAGAAGGTTCAATGACGATTGGAGAATGAGGGTTTGGTTGTTTGATGCGTTGGTTTGGGCGGTGTTGTGTTATGGAGTGAAGGTCTGGAAGGAACATAGGAAAGTTGAAAGCATGCATGAGAGATTTCTGAGATGGGTAATGGGGGTTAGTTGCAGTTGCCCAGGATACATCTTAAGGGAAGAATTAGGAAGGGAAAAAATGGTAACTAGACAAATTAAGAGAGCCTGGAGGTTTGAAGAGAAGTTGAAAAGGGGAAAGGGGAAAGGGGAGCAGAATAGCACAAGTATGCTTGGACGAAGTTCAGAACAAGAAGACGAGAGGCAATTTGGGAAATACGAAATGGGAGGAAGAAAGGAAAAAAATGAGGAGGGTTTGTGATATACAAGAAGGGGTTCTGAATTGGCAGAGCATAGAATTAGAGTTAATAGTAAGACAAGGAGAAGAGAGATGGAAAAAGATTATGGATTCGAGTTACAATAGATGGTATATGATGGTCAAAGGGTTAACGGAACCAGAATATTTGCAAAAAATAAAAAAAGGAAGACAAATGAAATAGGGTGGTACGGTTTAGAATGGGAGAAGGAATTAGAGCTTGTAGATATTGGATGGCTGAAGAGGACAATCTGTGCAGAGTATGTGGATGCTAAATAGAGTCATGGGCACATGTGTTAGAGAGGTGTACAGGAGAGGAAGATGGACAGTTGAGTGTGGATGAGTGCACTGTTAGAAAAATCTGTATTAAATTTAATACAAATGTATATGAAGTCATTTGCATACACGGGAATTGAAATTTAATATACATTAAAATATGAATAGCTGTACACTTTATATTAAATTTAATATACATGTCGGTATAGCAGCGTGCTTGAAAACTCAAAGTGCTTGTATTTCTTTAAATCTTATCAAATATTCGCAATTGAAGTAATAATCTAGAATTCGTCGATTGAATTGCTTTTTATGATTAAAGTGCAACGTACAAGTGGAACTCTTTCCAAAAATTGCCCAGAATTGTAGAAATTTAATGTGAGTATAGTTGATTGTAGGTTAGGTCTGTCATTTCTTTACGTAATTGAACAACACACGTAAACGCCGCGTGTCGGTGTGTCCCCACTCCGTCACTTGATTCCATGCTCCGCGGCAACGAAAATTTGTCGGTTCGGATGATTTCACTGTCTCCTTCGTGCTCTTTCGTTTGGTTTCGGTGACGGCCTCGGTTCAGCCACGAAGACGGGTTCGGCGTTGAAGCCGAGGATTGCCGAGGATGCACCAATCTTAACTTGTAATTTCTCATTCTCGGCGTCTGGGCTATTTTCAAGATTTTTCAGATTTGGACTATTTGGAGAATTGGAGGATTTGGAGGTTAGAGTCGACTTTTGTTGACAAACAAAGTTTGACGAATTTCAAATGAAATGCTTCACTTTTAAGTTCAAAAATTAATTTTCAACAAAAAAAAAAAAACAATTTTAAAATAGTTAAATTTTCGTCGAAAGAAATGAATTTGCTACTAAAAAATAATTTTAACCAAAAAGGAAATAGTTCAATTTTCAGTTGAAAAAATATTTTGGAATCAAAAAAGGAGATTTGAACAGAATAATTCCATTTTAAACCAAAAATAATGAATTTCCAACAGGAAAAAAACTGAATTTTCAAACAAGAAGATTAATTTTCTACTAAAAAGTCGAATTTTCAACTTGAAAAATAATTTTTTAACCAAAAAAAGTATTTTCAACAAAGCAGTTGAATTTTTAATCAAAAAAATGAATTTTTAACCTAAATAAATGAATTTGTAAAGAAGGAGAATAATTTTGTAAAAAAAAGGTCAATTTTCAGACACATGGTTGAATTTTCAACTAAAAAGATAAATTTTGAAGAATAGAAAAACGAATTTTTAAAGAATTAGTTAAAATTTCTACCGAAAAATAATTTTTCAACCAAAAAGATTAATTGTTAAGCATCAAGATTAATTTTGAACCAAAAGAGACGAATTTTAAATAAAATACATGAATTTTCATCCGAATTGTTGATTTTTAAACTAAAAAAGGCGAATTTTGAACCAAAAATGGACAAGTTAAATTTTCAGTTAATCAATTTTTAACGAAAAAAAAACTGATTTTCATCAAAATAGTTTATTTTAACTCAAAAAAATAATTTAAATTAAAAGCCCTTAAATTCATCTAAAAAGACGAATTTTCAACAAATCATGTAATTTTTTAAATGAAAAGGATCAGTTTTTAACTAAAAATAAAAGAAAAACAAACAAAAGGCAAATTTTCAACGAAAAATTGAATAGTTGATATTTCAGCCAAAAAAGATTTCAATATT
>CAKNYM010042788.1:29113-45184 GCA_932195095.1 Andricus curvator | reverse complement strand
TTTGTCGGATGTGATGAATCCGGATTGTGTCCGGTCATGTCCATGTTTTGTACGGTCTGGCGGATGCGATTAATCCGGTTAAGTCCGAAATTGTACGATTTTTAGGAATGCGATTAATCCGGATATCATCCGGTTAAATCCCAAATTTGTCCTTTCTGAAGAATGCGAATAATTTAGATCTTATCCGTCTTTGCCCGATATTTGTCTAGTTCTAGTTATTCAAACGCAATACACTCTAATCTTATCCGGTATAGCAAACTGAACTAAAAAAATTGAAAATTCGATACACTTATAGAGTATTTAATTATAAACGAGCGAAAACAGGATGTTCAAAAGTTGTACGAGAAATCATTTTTGATTACATTTTTAATGCACTTTGAGGAAAAAAATTAGAACACTTTTGAACGAAGTATGTTGTAACATTATCAATCTATCTAACCGGGGTCGATTTTGAGTTTATCAATATTCTCAATTCAATTATAACTGCAGTTGGCTGATTTTAGTTAGAGATCTTAATTTTACTGAAAATTATACTAATTTTTAGTAATAGTAGTAGGTGCATTTTAAACTTATCTCAATGATATTAATTTTCATAGAGACATTCGTTCAATTTGCGTTTACTTTTTCCTGTCCAGTAAATTGCAACCAACGATATAAGTTGATTCCAATACTGATAGGATATTAAAACTAGCCCTAACCATTTTATAACTAAACTTGATAATTAAATAAACAAAAATTGAGTCAGATTGATTCTTACGATAAAAATTCCCACTAAAATTTAAATCGTTAATTGACGATAAAAGTGACGGATTGTAGATTCACTCAAGGGAGAGATGATTGCGTATTTTCGTGATTTGAATTCAATTTTAGAATGAATGATTTTATTATGAATTGGATTCTCCTTTCTTCCCTTCTTTTTGGATAGAATCGGACTGTTTCCGGAGTTGATGTTTTGGACCGGACGAATATCGGATTTGAGCGGACGATTTTCCGTTTTCACTTTAATTTCACCGAATGACTACTAAAACTTGCGGATTAATTTTGGATATAATCGGACTATTTCCGGAGTTGATGTTTTAGACCAGACAAATTTCGGATTTAATCGAACGATTTTCCGTTTTCACTTTAATTTCACCGTATGACAACTAAAACCTGCGGATTAATCTCGGATAGAATCGGACTATTTTCGGATATGATGTCTTAGACCGGACAGATTTCGGATTTAATCAGACGATTTTCCATTTTCACTTTAATTTCACCGAATGACAACTTGAACCTGCGGATTAATTTCGGGTGGAATCGGAATGCTTCCGGAGTACATGTTTTTGACCGGAAGAATTTCGGATTAAAGCAGACGATTTTCCGTTCTCACTTCAATTTCACCGAATGACAACTAAAACCTGCTGATTAATTTCGGATAGAATCGGACTATTTCCGGAGTTGATGTTTCAGACCAGACAGATTTCGGATTTAATCGGACGATTTTCTGTTTTCACTTTAATTTCACCGAATGACTACTTAAACCTGCATATTAATTTCGATAGAATCGGAATATTTCCGGAGTCGATGTTGTTGACCGGAAGGATTTCGGATTTAAGCGGACGATTTTCCGGTTTTACTTTAACAAACATAATTTCAGGTACTGAGTTCCGGACTAATTTCGGATTAAGTCGGACTCTTTCGAGAGTGAAAGTTTACGTTCGAATAAATTTCGGATTAGACCGGACTATTTTCCATTTTTAGTTCCACGAAAATAATTTCAGGTTTTGAATTCCGGACTAATTTCGGATCAAATCGGACTCTTTCCGGAGTCGAAATTTTTGGTCCGGACAGACTCCGGACATAATCAGACAAATTTCTGACTGTTTTCGTACAGTTTTCGGATTAGATCGGACATATTTCGGAAAAAAAATCGTGAATCGGATTGATTTCAGATAAATTCGGACCAATTTCGGAATCCGAAATTTTTAACAGGGTTACCATTACTTTACCGTTACGCTGCAGCGTAACGCCTGCGTTCGGCCGGTCCGCCAGGGTATCGAAGAATGCACCCAACGAAAAAGTCTAAATAGTTAAAAATAGTCTCAGATTGAGTCAAAATATTACATAAGATATGATTGAAAATGTAATGGATCAAGAAGAAACAAAAAAATGGTTGGTCCAATCACAGTCAAATAAATTAAAAAAATATCAAGTTCGCCAGGTTGATGTAAAATATGCTAATTCATGTTCAGAATGTGACATTTGCAATATCTGTATACACTTGTTCAAATGCTCTTGTACAGACAATGTAATACGAATGAATATTTGTAAGCATATCCGCATGTGCTCGTGAATTTTACAGAGGTATTGGTAATTTTTATATTTGTCCTGATATTTCCAGTACGTCAACTTCAGAAACGAATGAGCAAGTATAACAGCTTATTGGGCTTAATAACCAGAATCTTCGAGAGTGCGCAAACTCCAATGAGAAAACTACTAACAAAGTTCAAAGTATTTTGAGTTTATGTGATGCAGTTAATATTTCAGATAGTGATTCGACCAAGTTCTCGACGTTCTTAACAAATGTGAGGTTATCAAAATTGAAACTACAAATACATATTTATATTTTCTTATTCCTTGTGAAAAACTGAATAGAAAACGATCAATAAAAAAATTTGATTAAATGCATAATTACCGAGTAATTAGCAATTAAAGATTAACCAATCACAAAAATGCGTTACATAGCCGACAGTGCATGTGCCATCGCTGAGGGTGTGTGAGAATACAAGTTCAGATCGTAAATTTCCCCTCCGTTTATTTTTGTAGGCGGTTATGACTCTTTGGTGCAACTTCACACTGAAACGAGATTAAAAAATTAAAAAGTATCTTTTTCGTAGCAACCAAATTAGAAAACATTGCTCGACGAGTTAATTACCTTATACTTAAAATGTATGCGTTGTTTGAAATCTGTAGAATCCTCCTGAATTCTTAGCATTACGCAGAATTCTCCAGAGTTCTGAAGAAATAATTACTTCAACATTTTTGAATTACCCTGAACGCTTTTGAATACATTGAATTATTTGGAATTTCAAGACTTTTAAATACGAAATGTATACACTGTCGTTACCGGTAAAAAAAATTACCGGTACTGACAATTTTTTTTACCGGTTTTTGAACCGTACATGAAATTCAAGGAATTCATGGAATTCAAGAAATTTATGGAATTTAAGGAATTCCTGGAACTCAAGGAATTTATGAAATTCAAGGAATTAATGGAATTCATGAAATTCGAGGACTTCACGGAATTCCAAGAATTCACGAAATTCAAAGAATTCGTGGAATTCACAATGTCGGTACCGGTGAAAAATAATTGTCGGTACCGGTAAAAAAAAATTACCAGTACCGACAATTTTTTTACCAGTTTTTGAACCGTACATGAAATTCAAGGAATTCATGGAATTCACAGAATTCAAGGAATTCATAGAATTCAAGGAATTCACAGAATTTACGGAATTCACGGAATTCAAGGAATTCACGAAATTCACCCCTTGCAACAGCTCGTGGCGGTTGGATGGTGCCCCTGTGACTGGACACAGAAATAATCATGATCAAACTCCTACCCCTTTCTAACATCTCTTGGGGGCGAGAAGGCACCCCTGCCCTGTAACTGGTCGCAGAAATAATGTTCGTTAAACCCCTACACCTTTCCAACAATTCTAGGGGGGCGGGAAGGCACCCCTGTGTCTGGTCATAGTAATAATGTTTTCTTTGCACATACATGCAAAACCCTCGTTTGGCCAACGTTTACAGACATCAAAAATGGCCGATTCCGCACTGTGCGCGAAAGCAATGAGCAAAATCCCCAGCATCGATGACCAAAACGCAGTCACCGGTTAGCAAAATGGTCTCCACGGTTACCAAAAGATTTTGGCCAATGGTGGCCATCTAGCGTCGTAAGCGGTTACTATGCGAACATCATTTTGGGTGAGGTTGGGTTTATTTCGTTCGTGACAGTTTGTTTTCGTTCATTTTCTTTCAAGTAATTCGTTGCATGAAGAGATTAAAGAGTTTATTACAAGCTAAGGTGCAAACAGCAAAAAAATCATAGAAATGGATTTCGCTGACGAAGACAGCATTGCAAGTTTCGTTGACCTACAAAAAATGATAGAGGAAGCAGACAACATGCTTATAGTATGTGAATGAAGATGTAATCGTTATTTGAATTCTGCGGAATTCACTCGAATTACGTAGAATTCCCCTCGAAAGTTCTGAATTTATTTAGAGAATTTTTAAAAACCTTGAAGCAATGAGAACAAACATCGAATTCTTTGGAATTTAAAAACATTTTAAGTCTTGCTTTTTATAACCGAAAATAAGGAACTAGCTTTGGTAGATATTTTCAATCGTCTTTTTACGTTTACGAGCTTTTAGAAAAGTTTAAATTGTTCAAAATTTACTATCTTGCTTTTTATAAGCGAAAATAAATTTGGAGAATTTAAAAATCTTTAAATTTCAAATAATTAAATCTGTATTCTCATAGGTTGAAGAGTATTAAAAACTCTTTAAATAAAAAAAAAACATTTTGAAAAGAATTCTACAAAATTCGTGAGAATTCAGCGGGATTCAATTAACAAGTACATCTTCATTCACTGCTAGCTTAGCAGTCGACTCTAACTAGACTAATTGTGAAAGAATTAGAAACACTGCAATGTTTGCATCAAAATTCGGAGAATTCGGAGAGATTTACAGTATTTAAAAGGTTGTGTATGCAAAGCCGGTACCGGTACAGAAAATTGTCGGTGCCGAAAAAAGCATATTTTAAGGATAGAGCCTAGACTGCCGGCAAAAATATTAAACAATTAATTTTTCTCCCATGTGTTTAATGCTACTGTTTGATCCTCAATATCGGCCATCTTGCTAGTTGACGTCGCAGACTAACAAAATTAGAAAAGGTTATAACGGGGTTTCCGTGGCCTAACTACGAATCGCCCGTTATTGCAATTTTTCATATACGTATTAAAGTCTACATTTTAGCTCATCAATTATTTCTTCAGCTTCTTATTCAACAAAGTAAAGAGAGGGGTGGGAAGGTAAAAATAAATTTAGGATGTCTAGGCCAAGATTTCCATTAAATAAAATAAAGCGTTGAGTTTATTTAGAATAAAACATAGCGCGCTGTGCAGGCACGAACCGACATTTACAATTTACGTAATCGCGAGTTCCCACAATCTTACCATTTTAGAATTCCGAAAACCCAATGACAACAAAAGAAAGGGGAAGATTATACCATCGAAAATACACGTATTTTTACAAAGTCTGGAGGTTATGAGGTTACTCTTCACCGAGTCTCAGCAAACAAACAAAATTGCAATCCGAAAACACTCGCGGCACTTATAAGAGGTGGCGAAACTCCATGGTCGGAACACGTGGCTGTTATCTTTCTGTCCTCTGAATTTACTATTAATAAGCCAATGCGACCATCGAGCATGCCAGAATACAAAACTCTATACCTGTGATCTCCTGTCCAACTCCCCGGATTCCATCGCCTTTCTTATCTTCGTGAAATAATTATTCGTTTCTTCGTCGGAACTAGACATTTTCGGAAAGTGTAATTTTTGTCAGTGCAGCGTCGAAAAGGTTAGAGCAAGAGTGACAGGTCCAGAGGCTTACGGAAATACAGAAAAGTCGGAGTTCCAAAGTCGAATAAGAGACGTTACCGAGATCACGTGGGCAGGTATCGCAAGTTAAGCGAGTTCACAGACTCGTAAATTTTCGGGAGTGCACCCCGGTCTACAGCTATTATTAACTAATTTTAGCCTTCGGAATACAGGTGGCTAATTCAAATTACATACAGAAGTAGCGGATACATAATTACACCGTTTGGGTGGCACTCCGGTGAGAGAGATTGTTTAGAGAGAGACTTTACTCTCTCGTTGTTGGGTCGGGGCCCCATGCCCGCTTGCTACTCTGCTTGATCGGCGGTCTCGGTTGTCCGTACGGTGGTGGCCTCTGGTTTGGGCGGGATAAGGTTCTCGTTTTTAAATATACCTGGTTTCGTAGAGTTCCCTTTCAATGACAGGTTTATCTCCGGGAGAAGTATGAATATAATAGGAAAAGAAAGAAAATAAACAAGTAGTAAGATATAAGGCCGTGAGTGTTTCCTGGTGGTGTTTTGGTGGTGACCCTTGCTCTAACGTCTCAAGCGGGCTGATTCGAAAGTTTTCGGTTTTCTCGACAAATGGAGTTCTTTAAGTAACGGATAATATCTACCACGTCACAAGGTTAGGGGTGAAACTGAACTTATTTCTGTGATTAATCACATAAGATGATTCAGAGAGATGCAGGGATAGGGCTTTGACCAACATTATTACTGTGGCCAGTCACAGGACTGCTTTTCCGACCCCACGAAGTTTTGGAAAGAAGTAGGTGTTTAACCAATATCCTCCCCTGGGGGCTGTAACACCTTGTAGTTTTTGGGGAGGCTTAAGCATATGGGACATAGGGGTCAAAAGGACCTCGGCCTGCATGCGTATGGATATGAATGAAAGGATCCCTATAAACGGGCTCTCCTGGCATGTGTGATTACGGTATGATAGAAGGGTGAAAGAGCCTAGCTAACACGGGCCTTCTCGATCCCTGGGTCGATGCCCCTCCCGGACCGACTTACAGTTTTGTAATCGGGACAGGAATGACCTACGGCCCACATAGCGACTAAGAAACAGCTCTCCGTTTTTGTTATGGTGGTTTGCAAGCGGATATTTGCACATTGAGTGGTTCACTCAATTTGACCATCCTCCTAAGCCGTGGGTGTAGAGCGATCGTGCTCATGGCACTTTGGCACCTAGGGGTTACGAAGGTGTCTTAACGGCCTCTCGGGGACACCGCACTGCCTCCCTGACTAATTACAGTCTTATCCCTGCATGCGGGGCTCTGCAAGGGCGGACCTTTATTTCCCTAGCTTCTCGTGGGATCTATATGGATACACAAAATAAGAATGAGGTAAGAGAAGGAGGAAGAAGGGAGGTGGCGGAGGGAGGTGAGGGGTTGGGCCTTTACGGGCCCAACTTAACCCTTACCCCTCTATCTGTCTCTCCGGCAAGCCAAGTTCAGTTGATGGCTGTGCCCACAGCTCCCTTGGGAGCTGAGGGATCGACGGTCCCTCTGAACGAGGCTATGGTACTGGGAGAGGCCAATCGGCCCTCCAATAAGAAAAACAGCCTCAACGGTTCCCAGAAAAGGAGACTGAGGAGGAAAGCACGGCAGGCTAGGGAAGCTGCTGCGGGAGCTGGAGCGTCGGCAGCTAAGGGGCTGACATCCAGCACTGAGGCCCAGAAGAGAGGTAGAGGCTCGGAGGGCACCCCACCGGGGGTGGTTGGGCCTGTGAAGAGGCACAAGCCGGCCCAGCAACCGACGAACAGAGGAGTCGTCGGGAGCTGGACTGACGGTAGGTACCTCTTCCATCATCTCCAACGTAGAGGGCGATCCAGTGAGTTTGGATTGTTCATCACAATTAGCTACGATTGCAGATGGTCTTGTCTAACGTTTAGGAATCTGATCTGCAGGAAATACGCCGACTGTCCGAGCTTTTGGGAGTCGGAGTACTTGTAAAATTTGTAAGTTGTTCATACTTTTCAGATGATAATGGTAAGGTAGTTTTTTTAATCAAGTCTACCGTATCCTTATCCGAATCTTCAGAATTGTCCGCAATGCTCTGTCCATAGGTTGTAGGGGATCTGAGCGTACTAGTACTGTAGCCTTGTATTTTATTGTAGGATAATGAGAGTAGATTATCTTCTTGTTGCTTCTCGATCCAGTTCTTTAGCCTGAGTGCATTATTAAGAGCACACATAAACATTGCTTCCTTTTTTACACCATGATGGAAACAAAACTCGTCTATGAATGGTAATTTTTTAAACGATGGGCATTTTAGTTCCTCCAATTTTATGACTTGCCTACTTGTAATTTTCTGTAGTAACTCGGCTTTCTCATGTCCTAGGGTGTACATCAGTTTTGGCAGTTCGAGCAATTTCACGTAGATTGGCGTGAAGGAAATTCATAGGGACATCTCCTTCAAACCACTCAATGCCATGATGATGACAACTAAGCCAGTTATTTTGTTGTTGCGATTGGTTCGTGAGATCAGTAAATGAAAATGGTGCAGAAATAAGCCAATGAGAAATACAATAACGATCCAGAGAAACCACAGCTACTTATTTAGGAATAAATCGACCAGCATCGTCTCGAAAGTCTTGTATATCAATCACGTAGTCAATCATGATTTCATATATGTTTTTTTTAAATGCAGGAAATAAAACCAACTTTTCACGAAGGTAGCGTGAAGTCTACTGTCTTTGAAATGCACGAGTCACATGTACAATTGATTTTGCCCCCACTCAAGCACTAAAGGGGACAATGATTTGTCTGGACGAGTCTCTTTCCAGAACATTATCATATTCCGCATATACAAGACGATTAATAGTGCTAGTCATTGGGTCATCGAAACACATCTCAATTCTGAGACTACCATGTTTTACAAAATTCCAGTGAGAGTAACAGTTTGCTGAGAGATCAGGTTGAAGATCAAAGGCGAACAGACAGTTTCCTGCAGGATAATTTTGTCTGTCAATATTACTGCCTTCATTTAGAAAATGGATACCAGTTCCGCTGAATAATGTGTGATAAGCTTCGACATACAACTTCTTATTCCCAAATGATGGCTGTAGTGGTTTGGATGGTATTTGAGTGCCATCAACATAAAGCGAGAGATGATTTATTTTATAATTTTGAAAATTGAAAGGATTTTTGTTTCCACTTCCATTGAATGCAGCATTGTGCACAAAATCAATTATTATTCTTTTTGGCATTTGACCGAGAATAACATTATCAAGCGTTTCAGCGCGAACGCCCGAGTGTAGAGTCAAAACTTTGACCTTGACACGTATAATAGGGTATTTTGCAGTGCCATGAGATATAGCTTTTTCATGAGCTAGTAGAATACCTGGATTAATTTTTGCTCGTCGTAGGGGAGCGGCGGCAAATGCGGCGCGGCGGCTAATGTGGCGCGTTCGTGTTTTCGAATATTAACGCACTTTCTGCTTGCGGAGATAGTTTCATTACATGTATATATGTTTTCAACCTTACATTATTTAAAAATTGTGATAATTAAATTAATTGCCTGATTTTTATGAAGAAAAGTTAGTTTTGGTTCTTTCGCTTGTATTGTCAGAGTGGCTAAAAACAAGTAAAAAATTACAGAAGTTTCGTGTAAACTTATAAATTTTTTTTGGAAATATACTGTTTCGAGTTTCTTGAATGCTTTGAAGTTTAACATTTTGAGTAAAAATAATAAACTTTTATATAAAAAATCTTTATTAAATACTATTCACATGCGACTAATATGGCGCATTCAGGACTAAAATCGGCAGGTAATTTGACGCACAAGTTTGTGGTTTGTTTTTATCCGAGAATTTTGTAGTAACAAAGTGCCGGTTTTAGTTAGAAGGTAAGAAATATTCACTCAAAGTAATAATATTTCGTTTCTAATATGTATAAAAAAGTTTTATTCCAATAATTATCGTGTATTTTAGAGTTATTTTAGAATAATTGTATTTTGAAATCGTTTTACCAGTTTTCGGGTTAGGTTTGTTCTGACAGAATAAATATTTAGAAAGTTTAGAGTAATGATATTATTTGAATGTTGAATCATTATAACTGTTTTGGAAAAGAATAAAATTTACTTATTGTTAATATAATTTTAATTTATTGTTTATAAAACGTCTGTAAGCTTATCTTAAAATACAAAATTTGTAGCACTCCTCAAATTATTGTGAGACAATCTGCACTGTTAAAAAAAAATTTTTTCTTCCAATTTCGGCAGACATAATCCCTCAAATATGTTAATAATATTAAACGTAAATATATTTATCTTATGTTTATTAAATTTTACTAATTTTTCTTCATAATTTGTTTTTTATTCAATAATTATGAATTGAAATCGAAACGCGCCACATTACCAAACAAGGTAGGACAATTTGGCGCAGATGCACTTTTTGGAAACCACATTAATTAACTGTTTTAATGAACTTCAATTAAATTTTCTCCATGCATAGAGCATTGGTAAGATATTAGCCTAAAAAATGTTTTTTATTACAATATTTTACTTTATATTTGAATTTTAATTGTGCATTTTCCTTTATGTGCGCCGCATTCGCCGCCGCTCCCCTACTACTAGTGAGGCCTCTTCAATCTTTATACTACAGCCATTGGTGCCATCCATGAGACGTACTAGACGAAGTCTCAATTCTACACCATTAAGAAGAAATTTGTCTTGGTTGAAAACGTCACAGTGCAGACATCCAATAAGATCAATAGATTTACCAGCACTTAAATATTTTTGGCGGGATTTTAATCCCTCATTATTATCGAAATCATCCATTTTTCCAGGTGTGTCACTATACCAAAGATAGGTAGTCAGATGACTATTTTTAGCAGCAGGACCATAGTTAAGCAGAGTTTCAAAGTATGCCCGATAAGCATAAGAATTACTGGGTGGAGATACCACTTTTTGATTGAAATAGACATCGACTTGATTGAATAAGGAATGTAGTAGATTGTTTACAGGACCAACTTTATCCAACGACAAATTCTACTGGCGAGTCGTCGGTGAGGGATGAAACTACAGAGGGTCCAGAGACAGTGTGGCAACCTAGCCGGATGCTGCCATTTTGCGAAAGGATGCCACCATTTTACGTCTGTGTTTTCTATAGTTTAGTATATCTATATATACCAAAATATCTATGAGAAAACTGAGCCAATCAGCAAAAATGACCCTAGGTTGCCACACTGTCTCTGGACCCTCTGTAGATGAAACAGGTTTATAGTGCCCCCATTGATAGGGAGACCAGACGTCCTTCTTTGGAAGGACATGTCCTTCTTTTTCGATTGTTGTCGTTCCGTCCTTCTTTTTTATCCGATGCCCTTCTCTTTAAAGATTTTCGGTATATTTCGCGTTTTTTATTACATGGACCACAAAGGAATAGTAAGGAGTGGTATCACCCTATGTGTTTGGTGAGCAGAAGTGGGACGAGCGACGTCCATGAATTCGTTGATGCTTGCCACGAATGACAACTTAAAAGCCAAATCGTGCACATGCGCAGAGCTGTTTTTGCAGTCACGTGTTATACCCACTCCCCTACGTTATATTTTGACATCTCGATGCATATGTAGGTTATGTTCGTTTGTTTATGTTTGTTCAATACACAAGTTCAAAACTTCCAACGCGTGTTGACTTCGTTGTCATGGCAACCGCCAGTCCGCATGTGCACGATTTGGCTTTTAAGTTGTCATTCGTGGCAAGCATTAAGGAATTCGTGGACGTCGCTCGTCCCACTCCCCACTTATAGGGATACTACTCCTTACTATTCCTTCGTGGCATGGGCCTAAATTTTGTTCACAATTTGTAAGGAAATTGACGTTTGACGTTTGACCAATGACGAAATCACTTGGAGTTGCCTCATTGGTCACGACGTTTGCGGAACGTCGAATGATGTTGAATACTTTCACAGAAAAAACAGCATAAAGTTTACATCGTTTATTTGAATTATTGATATTATTAAATTGGAACTACAGTAGAAAGATTTGCTGCAACAGAAATTAACTTCAGCGAATAAACTTTTTTAAAAACTGAGATACCCTAGCGCAGAAACGGAAAGGGTCGGAAAGGAAGTACCGAAGCTTTTCCGAACTTTTTGCCGAAGTGTCCCACTGCGTTTACTTCGTTCTAATCCTTTCCGATTTGTTTCCGAATAAATTTCGCAGTGTCCCAATAGCTTATTCCGAATTTTCACCTGTGTAAATGTATAAATGTAATGAAATATAAAAAGCAATATAAATATAATAAATATATTTTTATTCATGTTCTGATTATATATATTCAGAAGTTTTCAAACAAATATTTGAATTTTTAAGGAAATCTTCAACCTAATATTTAAACTTTCAACTAAAGAAATACATTTTTAACCAAAATGATGAATATTAGTCAACAGCAAGATTAATATTCTATCACAAGAAGACGAACTTTCAATGAAATACAGGAATTTTTAATCAAATAGTTGAATTTTCAATTGAATAATACAAATTTTTAATCATATATGAAATTTTTCAAACAAAAAGATAATTCTCGACAAATTATGGTCAAATTATTAAAAAAAAGGGTTGTTAACTAAAATTATGGATCATCACCAAAAAAATGTATGTTTAACAAAGTAGTTTTACTTTCAAATACAAGTTGTTGTATTTTCAATAAAAAAAGGTGAAAAAGATTAATTTCCAATCAAACAGTTTTTCTTTTAAACCAAAAAGATGCAAATTCTATCTAAATATATGAATTCTTAACCAAAAAGACCAATTTTCAATAAAACAGTTGAATTTTCTACCAAAAAGAACGACTTTATAACAAAATTGCTGAATTTTCAACAAATTAATAAAATTCACTCCAATTTTCGAATTTGCTTCTTCTGAAAATAAACGGTCGTACAAAGATTTTTTCCTCAAAACCTAGAAATAGGAAAATTTCACAACTATTAAGAAAGCCTTTTTTACTTCCACACTTCAAATATTCCATTTGCGCAACTATCATTTTTAATTACTGTATCTCCTTTTTTCATAAAATCGCTTTTTTGTATTGTAAAAAAATGTACTGTACATGGGATATAATTTGCCCTAAGCTGGACTTGTAGAAGCATCACTTGGCTCCATTTTTATATTGACACTTAAAAAACCAGATTTACTCCAAGAATAACTGCACACAATAATGTTTGACTAAAAACACTATGGGAAATTAGGTATATCCGAACATTTTTGTGATTCTAAACAAAAATCTTCGGAAAACCGTGTCTCTTGCGTCGCCATTTTGTTTCTTCGTTTTCATTCATATCGATTATGGCAGGTATTCCATTGCACTGAACTCGATTGAACCAAAGATCATTTGAAACAAAGCAATTAAATGTGATTATATTTTTTGTGAGATCTACAAGAATCATTATCATTGGCAGAGGTTGACCCTCATCAACGATATTTTTTTAAACATATAATGATATTCAATTCTTTTGATTCAGTCAAGTATTAGTGCAATCGAATACTTACTATCGATTGGGTTTATCGATTGCACAACTGGGAGCGAGTGAGTGAAGCGACAATCTTAGATCAAAATGGCGCTAGAGACAAGCAGAGACGACGAGATGCTGTCAGAGCTTTTCCGAAGATTCTTGATTGAAATCACAACAAATTTCAGATATTCCTAAGTTCCCATAGTGCTTTCCAGTTTTTTCAGTAAAACGTCATTGCGGGCTCAGTTATTTTTTCAGTATACCTTGTTTTTTATTGTGAATATGGAAATCGATCAAAGTGACGCTTCTTATGGCTTTTCATCATTCAGTCCAGCTCAGTGCAATTGATATTTCATAGTGTATTATTTTTACCATACAAAAAAGGAATTTTATAAAGCACTTCTTATTGTAATTACAAATGAGAGTTGGGAAAATGGAATATTCAAAATTTGGAATGTTTAGATGTCAAAATGTGCAGCAATAATGTACGTAATGTACGAAAGTTAAAAAGGCTTCCTGATTTATGAAATTTCCCTATTTCTAGGTTTTTAGGAATCGCCTTCGCTCGATTCAACAGGAATTAATAGGATTCCTGAAATTTAAAATTCTTTGAAGATAAAAATAAATTATTATTCCGAGAATATATATATTTTTTTTATTCGATTCGGAAAGAAATTGGTTACATTCGGAAAAAGTAAAGTGGGGAGTCATTCGGAAAGAAATCGGAAACATTCGGCGACACTCGGAAATGTTCGGAAAGAAGTCGAAGAGTGGGACATTCGGAAAGACTCGGAAAGGTTCATGGGACAGCTCGACGTTCGGAAAGAAATGGAAGCAAACTTCACATAGGATTCGGAAAGGATCGGAACGGTACCTCTTTCCGAAACCTTTCTGAATCTTTCCGAACTTTTCCGTTTCTTCCGGTAGGGTAATTTCGTGTTTTTACATTGCCTCGGAATAATTTTTTAGAGAAAAATAGTCGTTTGCTATGTAGTTGTAGTTCACAGCAGTGCGAAGAACATGAAAGTATGAATGAAATCGGTCTGGAAATCAGGACACCAGATTTGAGAAAACATTGCACTTGTTACATTTTCATTTTGAATGAAAATATATTTTTCATCATATTTTTCAATCATAGCTCGGGCAGCTAACTTCACACTCGTAAAATCGTTGCCTTTCGAACCTTGTCACGCAATATACTATTCCGTGATTGAGAATAAAGCACTTGACATCAGTCGAAAAGTCGCCATATTCACTATGATTCTAACCGTAGTTCACAAGTTGTGAGGTAGCTATTTCCGTCCTGAAATTTTATTCATGAAAATATTATTAAAATTAAAATTTTTAATGTACTTTTACATTAGGATTGATTTGCAGTTATTAATATTTAAACTTAATTTTATGCTGAAATAAATTAAAGATGTAACTTATTCATCACATTAGAAATATTGTTAATGCTTCAACCTCAAAATTAATTCGATTTCTTTTTTTCGTTTTCTTCGAAAACAAACGATAGTTGTTGTGTCAAATTTTTTATTTTCATTCACGAAAAATACGTTTTAATTCATCTAATCATTTTTGAAATACTAATTAAGTAAGCGAAAAGTTGTTTTAAATCTGGCGTCCTAATACTCCTAATTTATAGCTCGAATTCACTCATACTTTGCCGTTTTGCCACTGCTGCTAAGGATGTAGCAGACGGCAGCTTTTATTCCATCGGAGGATAAAATTTCGCTAAATAGCATGTAAACTTTAACAGCGTATAAGTTTACATGCAACAAAATTTAACTTCAGTTTTTTCTGTATTGAAAAGTCTTCCGATTCCAAGACTTGTGATTTCTTTATCGCGAAAAAAAATTGAGTCACATTTGGAAGTTTTTAAAATAGTGCACACTGTAAGAAATTTTTCGGGAATTTTCCCGAAAATGTTCGGAAAGCTAATAACCCTAACTTTTCGGGAATTTTCCCTAACGTTTCGTAGGGAAAATTTCCGAAAAATTTCGGGAATTTCCCCAAATTTTAGGGAATTTTCCCTAACATTTCGTGGGGAAAATTTACGAAAAAATTCGGGAGTTTTCCCAAATTTTAGGGAATTTTCCCTAACATTTCGTGGGAAAAATTTCGGGAATTTTCCTAAATTTTAGGGAATTTTCCCTAACATTTTGTGGGGAAAATTTCGGAAAAATTTTGGGAACTTTTCCAAATTTTAGGGAATTTTCCGTAGCATTTCGTAGGGAAAATTTCAGAAAAGTTTCGGGAATTTTCCTGAATATTAGGGAATTTTTACTAGCTAACTGTATTGAAAATTTATGGAATTTTCCTGAATATTAGGGAATTTTTCCTAAAATACTGTCGGGAAAGTTTCGCAAAAATTCGGGAGTCCACCTAAAAGTTAGGGAATGGGGATATCTGAAATAATCAATACATTTTTTTTCTTGTATAGTCATATTCAAAGAAAGGTATATTTTCAATAATAACAAAATAATTATACGGAAGTTTCATTGATGAAAATTATTTAAAGCAGAGAAAATTCGCGAAACGAGTCAGGAAAATAGCTGAAACTTCACAATTTTCTGCATCAACTTATTAATTGGGGTGGTTTCCTCATCACGGTCGTTCTTTCTCTTCCGTCCTCTCTTATTATCCTGACGGGGATTGATTTGTAGGAGCATCCTGGAACAAAAATGATATTTAGAATGTATTGAATAGTTCTTATATTAAATTGTAAAATGCCTCAAAATTAAATTAAAATGATTTTTTATTTTATTGGGTGAAAAAACTTACCGTTGTATGAATTACAATGACGATGATTTTTTTGCGTCATAATTATAACCATAAAAATAATGGCTCAGTAGAGATGATCCTTCTCTATAACTACTGCACAGCGTACAGTTTCGTCGTAGACTGACGTTCCTGTAACAAAAAGCACTTTTGTAAAGAAAAGGACTTGGAACATGATATCAGAGTGGCCGCTATTTTGAAA
>CAKNYM010042788.1:0-24113 GCA_932195095.1 Andricus curvator | reverse complement strand
CGAAAAATAATTTTCCTAATAAAAGTATAAAAATATTAAGAAATATTCCCCATGAAAGAATATGAAAATTTCCCGAAACAATAAGAAAAATTTCCTATTTTCATATGGTTTTGTAAATTCCGTAACATTTCGGAATTATTCCCGATTTTCCGAAAATTAGGGAAAATTACCTACTTTTTTCGGGAAAAATGTTTTTCCTACAAAATTCGGAAATATTCCCTACAGAATGATAGGGAAAATTCCCGAAATTTTTTACAGTGCAATATTTCATTGCCAATCCTGGACATAACGCCAATTGCGATCGTATTTTTTCTCTTATAAATACTTAGTAGAGTGATGAACGTAATCGAACGTCACTTGAGACAGTTAAAAATATTATAAATATTCAGTTTAACTTTGAAAACCTACCATGTCTTGAATTTCACCAATATTAAAAAAAAGCAAATTATATGACTATATTCTTTAAATAAAAATGTTGATCTCGAAATAGTTCTCTGTATTATAATAACTTATAATAGTATAATATTATTTAAATATGTATTGCTACTTGTATCATTTATTCACGTATTAGAGTAATAACCTTTTTCACTTTTCAAATAGCGCGCCAAATTGGGCTCCAGGTGGGGAGACCTTGATGGTGGGAGGTGGTGAGGAGTGGGGGTCCTTCTTTTCCTATCAAGTCATCTGTTCACGCTACCCAGTATTTTATACACTCTTAATTTCCAAATATATCATCAATAGGATATTCCAGATTTTGATGCTTCGCACATTTTTTTGTAGTCTTGGATTTTCTTTTATTCTTTGTAGCTTTCTTTCTTTTCACCGTACCACGTTTATTTATTTTTTTGAAGGTTTTCTTTTTTCTCTTATTAATAGGATTTCGACTGACGATCTTAAGTGCACCACGATTAGGAATCGACTGAAGCAGTCGCTTCTGCCTAATGTTCTTATAACCAGAACCGTTCATAATATTCTCCATTTTATCAATAGCACGTCGTTTCAAATTCTGACCATATTCTTCAAAACGATTCTTAAATGAGTTTTTAAGTGGAATATTAGCATCCAAATAATTTATAACATTCATTCCAGCCCTAAGACCTTCTTTTCTGACTACACGAGCTCCTCTAGTTAAGAAAGGGAGAACAAGCCGAAATAGACCTCCGAGAAAGCTTCCAATACCACGATCTTTTTGATATGGTGCACCAATATAAATCTGGGGAATTCCTCACCTACTACCCCCACCTACTTGCGAGACGTAATATTAATCGTATTGACTCATTATTTTCTTTTCTATCTCTATCTAGTCAATACGTTTAAAGTGAAGTGTAGCTGTCAGCGCACCAAACTCAAATGGTATTGGCAAACCAACGTGGTCTCTTATATCAATTTCAATTGTAGAAAATCCCGTGAGGAGAACTGGTATGTAGTTGAGTGATGAAAAATTACTGGCTTGTGTTGTGCCAAATGAGTAATCGCTTGTATCTACAGAAACGGTACGTAAAAGTGGTGCTTTCACATCATCAGTAACGCGAGGTTCACAAATATTACAGGGAACAAATCATTTATCCGGAAGACCACTAGCTAGACTAGGTGGATGTCTAGCAGTGTACTCATTATTTTCAATTGGAAGTAGATTATCTGGTGCAAAACCAAGAATACGTGATAATTTATCACTAAGTACCGAAAAATGTTGATAATTCGTCAGACATAATTTTGCACACTGTTTTTGTATGCATACGTAGCTGCTTTTGAATTTGTCATATTTAAATTTAATATGTTGATTCAATTCCGGAAGACAGTTTAGATTATTTAAAAGAGAGTCAAGATCGGTATAAAGGCCAGGTTCAAAGAAATTTACAAGCACAAATTTACAGGCACTTCATAATTGTGAAGGTCAATACCATTCTCAATGGTTTTTCTATTTTTAATATTACCATCAAATTGTGGGACTGTATGTCCCTCAGTCCCAGCATTCATAAGGGTAATACCGTTTTCAAATGAATCATCGTGTCTCACATGAAGAAATGTACCAAGAAGTTGCATTTCTGTGAGCGCTACTGCCCATTGTCCTTGCAACCGAATCTCAAGTGGCAGTTGTGTTATAAAATTGGAAGTGCTCTTCTCGGGAAAATATTTCATACTACTATTGCTTGGTAAAATAAGGTAAAATTGATCAGCATTAATTTTTACAATGTTTTTAAATTTGAAACTGGAATCCCGGAATTAAATTTGTGAGGATAACCTATCCACTTGACAAGAAATTGTTTTTTTGTTTCCCTTGCCTTTAGTCTGTAATATTTTTTCAATCTTAAATTCCTCCACAGCTATATCTTTATTTTTTCCACCGGTCAACTCTTGCTCGTAAAAAAGTCCAGCAATGTCTTCTCCTGCTAAATCTTTCAACTCATAAACAAAAGGTGATTGTATTCGATTTAGAACTCGCTTTACTAGGAATATTTCTTCACTCCAGCTTCACTCGTAACCTTTCTCAAAGACCCCCTTCTCGCGACTGATTCTAACTTGGTCATCGACACTGTAATTAGGCTTTTTTGTAGACCACTTTTCCTTACTGAATCGCGATTGAATATTTTCCCATGCTTTGGACGCATTGTATACAGTAACTTCAGCCGGTGCCATTTTGATACTGCTGTGCCTGGCATTATTGTAGCGTTCTACTACGGCTGCTTTAACATTAGGGTACCGGTTACTCGAAATTTTATTCCATTATCTGACAAAAATTTTTGGAAAGTAGCACCTAAAAACTCTTTCCCTTTATCTGTTTGTAGGCAGATAGGTACACAATTGTTACGTCTCTGAAGAATACGCTCGAAACCGTGTTTTACTTCTAAAGCAGTTTTATTTCGAAGAAGCTCAACCCAGGCAAATATACTTAAAACATCAATTACTACTAGGATAGAAGTATAATTATTATTGTAAGTTGACAAGCTTTGTAGGTCAACTAAGTCAGCCTCCCAGACATTATCAATAGAGCTAACATTATAATGTAATCTTTGAAATTTTCTACGAATAGGCCTATGTTTCGTAAATGTGTCCTGTGACTTTAACCACTCAAGCACTTTAGCGTTAGAAACTTTTCCTCGCGCGGCACAAATTATTTTTTCAGCGCCACTGTAGGAGGCCGGATGACTTGGATTGTTTTATATTTCTTCTAACAGTTTCATCTTAAAATATAAGACTGCCACTTCGTTATTGATCCTGATCTACGCTGACTATGTCCTTGATCTTTTTTAATTCTGCTACGACTCCTTGCACGAGTTATTGTATTTGAAGTTTCTCGAAGTTTATGTGAATCGCCAGCCTGGTCTGTACTTTCATCGCCTGTTATAAGGGGGTGAAATGTAGAGTTTCTTCTCTTTCTATCTTTGTCATCCACGGTCTCTCTCTAGCGTTACGAAAGTACGCGGAGCACGCTGAAACAAGGCTCTTTCTTGAACTCTACGTCACGCCGTGCTTACTGAACCCTATTTTGTAACTCATTCAACGCACCGCCAGGCGCCGCTCAAAAAGCGTACTTTTGCGTTTGTCTATTGAGGCATGAAAACACGCCATTTTTATGATTGCGTTCTGAAAAATTCTTTTTTTTATTTCACTCCTCAAATAAGTGTGCACTTATGTCTGATAATTCGACAGTGTAGGGCTGAGCCCTACCACGAAAACAGTCGTGAAAAATGTATTCTCGTCATCAACCCCAAGCAGTCCAAATTGTTCAACTGAAAACGAAAAGTAAAAGTTGTCATTATTAGCAGGTAGAAGAATATATTTTTAAAATCAAAATCATAAGAAATAAACATACAATTATTTTATTTTTAACATGCAAAATCAGTTGTGTCTGTATGTATAGGAATGAGAGAGAGAGAGAGTGATTCTTCAAATTTTTATAATTCGATTTGTATGGTGAAAAAAAAGACATAAATTATTTATCTTGTGCAATGTGGCCAAATGGTAGAGAGTCATATCCTTCAACTAATCGTCTTTTAGTGTA
Organism: Andricus curvator; assembly: GCA_932195095.1. Taxonomy (NCBI): domain Eukaryota; kingdom Metazoa; phylum Arthropoda; class Insecta; order Hymenoptera; family Cynipidae; genus Andricus; species Andricus curvator. The sequence goes on along the minus strand of CAKNYM010042788.1, from coordinate 20,110 downwards.
TACCGGACGACATTTTTTTTCCTCCTGTTTTGTAACCACCTGATGATAAGGTGTTCTGCGGATGCTACTAAAATTTAATTTAATTGGATGCGTCTTTTTAATAACGAGATCACAGATTGAGTCAAAGTTTATCATTTCAAAGTTTTTATAGTTTAAATTAATACCTTTCACTTTGCAAACAGTGTGGTTTTTATCATCAGGTGATCGCATCTTATGTGCATAAAATTTGGGACCACCTGAGACAAATTTTTCTATAAAACTACCGGAGCCATAAACTTCAAGTTCATTTGTTAAATGACCTAATAGGCAACCTGTATCTGGATAATACTCATCTGGCTCATTAGTGCTGGCGAAAATAACGGAATCCGTGTCAAAATAAAGGACACGACGATCTAGTTGCTTCAAGTAAGTAAATAACTTCAAGCGTGCTTGAGCTGTCGTGTAAACTGCTATAACCAGATTAGTAATAGGCGATGGTCACTCTGGACAATTCCCAGTAATTCTTGCTGACTATGAATGATCTCAGTCTTAGGCATATTTTCTCGTTGGCCAAATTTCTCCCAAAATGAATTAAGACAAAGTTTAGCCAACGAGCGCAACCCCGGATTCTTTTTAATGTTATTCGGATCTAGGGCTATACCTTCAGACTCTAATATGTTTTTAATGAATGCCTTTTTCGATGCTTCATCAGTGCATTAGGCAGGGTATCCGCTGGCTTCATGTTTGAGTTTAAAAAATCGGTTCATGTATTCTACAAAGAGACCACCCATTTTTGTGACCTTGTCATATTGGGTAGTTTCATACTGCCAAATTTCAAAAATAGAGGTAATTTTATAACCATCTTGAATTGCTGCTTTTAGCTCGTCGGAAACCCATGTTCCTTCTATTTCTCTCTCACTAGTACTATTTACATGCGGGAAATCTTGTTGTAGTTGTAATTTACAACAAGTATTGCACAGAGGGAACATGAGTTTACCGTGCATACGGACAGGTAAAACAGGTAAATATTTGTCAGTAGGAGGCAATACCCTGCATTTGACTAATCCCTCAACATTGGTTAAATCAAAGTTTACACCAGTTGAAGTTTTGCAGTCATCACCAGCATAAACTTTGGGATGGCCTCCCAGCAAAAAAAAGGATTGATACGTACTGGGGCGAATTAACATTTTTGTAATGCGCGTGAATCCCGTTTTCTGATTCGTTTAAACGCATTGAGACGCATTCAGATGAATTGAGACAGCGCGAATTGAATGCGTGTGAATTCATATGAATGCGTGGTCAAGGTCAATTAGAAAAAAAATTAATAAAAAGTGCATGCGTCGAGACTTGAAACAGCGATCCCTCGTGTATCAGTCCAGAGTACCCGCCACTGAGCTACGAGACAATTTACTAAACATTTACAATAAATTCTATATGCCCCGCACGTTGGTTTTCCTGTTACGGATTAAATTGTATAAATCAACACTTGCTGAAGTTCACTGTGACACATTGGGGCGAATTCAAGTGTATATTTTACTCTCGCGAATTCCGACGTATTGACCAATGTTAAAGCGTTTGCGTGCTGACGCATTCAAGTGTATTCGCTCATTTTAGACTTTTGCACCGTATTTGTACGTACAGAAAGATTCAAAATTGAAATACCGTCTTCACGAATTTACACGCATTGACACATAGGTCCAATGCGTCATTGTCGCAAAGCGGGATTTGCAGGGTGTCTTAGTCTTTTCAATTTAATTCGTATCAATACTTTTTTTTTGCTGGGCTATGGGAAATTTGCCATATTTAGAAATAAATGGATAAAGTGAACAAACATCAAGATATGAAATGTTCACTTTACCCTTAGGCTCATAATACGAAAATGTATTACCTGTTCGACCCCCATAGAATGCATCTCGAGGATTCAATGCCTCGGTCATCAAAAGTGGGTGGTCATTTAAAAAAATACGTAAATCATCATTTTTAACTTTTTCCATATCAAAGGAGCTCTCACACTTTTTGATTACCTCATACCCCAATGAGCGAAGTCGATCAGTTTCAATACGGGAATCGTCATTAAAATAAAATCATACGGATCGATCAACGACATCTGACTGACTCTCCAGGATCTTTTGTCGTATCTCTGATCACATGCGCAGAATACCTGCGCAACTCCCTTTTACAGGGCCGTGCTACCCTTTTGTCTCCCCCTATTCCTCGTGTTACAGGCTCTCCATATGGATCTGTTTGACGTCCTCGTCGACGATCCAGTATTTTGCTTTTTCTGGTCGGTGTTTGTCTTTTTGGGGCGACCTCGTCGTTGCATCTGGTTCACTGGTGCTGGAACTGCTCCCTTGGCTGAGCCCGTATAGGGCGTTAAATCGGCAGTGTGATATGATGCAATGAATTAATCAGAATCGGGATTTCCAATCTTGTAGACAGTTGGCGAACTTTTCTCGATTATTTTATAGGGTCCATCTCTTGCTGGTTCGAACTTCTGAGTGGTGCCTTTAGCTTCCTTGCTAAGCACGCTTGATCGAACCATTATTAGATCTCCTACTTTATAGTCAGGTGTGTCACTTCTTTTCTGGTCCGCGTATTTCTTCCTTCGGTCTTGCTAGTTCTCGTGGACTTCTCTCACATCCTTCATAAAATCGGCGATCTTCATAAGGTATGGAGGAACCTCAGAGACGAAATTTTCTCCTATTACGATTTCTCAAAGGTCACGTTGAAATTCATCTGCCGTTCTCAGTTCTCGAGCGAAAGTCAGAAATGATGGTGTATGACCAGTTGTTTGATTGAAGCTGGTGTTCATTGCGTATCGGATCCAAGGTAGTTTCTCACTCCAATCACGATGTTTCCCCTCCACAAAAATGGCAAGTTGGGTATTCATGTCCCTGTTCTTTCTTTCCACGGGATCTGTTTCTGGGTGATCAACTGGAGTAAGAGCTTGGTCGAATCCTAAACAAAACGCTACTTGTTGCATGAGAGCTCCCACAAACTGTACTCGGTTATCTAATATTACTCGCCGAGGAGTCCCAAAACGTAGAATGACTTCATCGATCAATTTTCGAGCACAAGCTTCGGCAGTAGTGTGTACTAATGGTAATATATACATCTTCAATGATAAAAATCCATTGAAATCCTTCAGTTATGAGCGGTAAAGGACCGAAACGGTCAATTGCGAGTACTTCAAACCTTCTGTTTCCAGCTGGTGTCCTCAACACTCCAGCTGGCTTTGAATTGGATGGCTTATACCTCTGGCACATCTGGCATTCTTTCACATAGTCGGTGATGAACTTTCGCATTCCAGGCCAAAAGTAACGAGCTGAAATTCTTCTGAAGGTCCTCTCGACCCCATAGTGTCCAGCTGTTGGAGCATCATGGTATTCTTGCATAATTCGTTTTCGAGCACATAGTGGAACTACCCATTGTGCATCCTCTGCATCTTCTTCCGGTACCTACCTGTATAATACTTCATCAGTCATTAAATATCCTCGAGATGTTCAGTTTGCGACTTCAGGATGATCTGGTTTCTCGAAGCTGTCAATGATCTTCCTCACTTCTGGATCGGAGAGTTGTTCCTCTCTTTGATCCTTGGTAGGTCAACCATGAAGGCGCAGATTCCACATGCTGCTGTATTTTCTTCTATGCAAAAAGGTCGAGAAAGAGTCTCGGCGACCAAGTTTGCTTTTCCAGGTTGATATATGATCTTGCGATCATATCTTTGTAGAGCCAGTGCCCATCGAGCTAGTCGACCGGATGGTGATCTTAAATTCATCAACCATCACAGTGCCTGATGATCCGATCCCACGATGACATTTGCTCCGTCTAGAAACCCTCGAAACTTTTCCACTGACCATACGACCGCTAGGGCTTCTTGTTCGGTGGTGTTGTAATTTCTTTCAGCAGGTGTGAGAAGTCGGCTCGCGTACTCTGTAGGTCTTTCGTCCTTTTCTTCACCTTGCATGAGTACTGCTCCAAGAGCGTAACTGCTTGCATCAGTCCTTAGAATATATGGAAGCGCTTCATCAGCTTGACGTAAAATCGGAGCGGAGGTGAGAAATTTCTTTAGAGTTTCGAATGCTAGATTTTGTTCACTGGACCATACCCATATGGCACTACTTTTTGTTAAGTCAGTGAGTAGTTTCGCTATCTCAGAAAAATTCGGTATAAAGCGTCGAAACCATGTGCACGTCTGAAGGAATATACGTAAATGTGTGAGATTTATGGGTGGCGGCATGTTTAAAATTACCGAAACCTTGTCCGGATCGGCTTGAATGCCTTCTTGAGTGATTATGTGCCCAAGATAATTAATTCTGGCACAAGTAAAAACACATTTTTATCTCTTCGCTCTTAGTTTTAATTTTCTCAGGCGCTCGAACACCTTTGCTAGGTCGGTCAAATGATCTTCGAAAGAAACGGATAAGACGATCATATTGTCAAGATACGCGAACAGTGAAACATCTGTCAAACCACTCCGGAAACGAGCAATTAGTCGTTGAAATGTTTCTCCAGAATTTTTGAGGCCGAAAGGCATCCTCTTGAATCGAAACGTTCCGAAAGGTGTGGTGAATGTTGTTTTATCTCGATCTTCTGGCCTAACAGTGACTTGCCAGTATCCGTTTCGCAGATCAATTGAGTGTCCCCATGCAAGAACAAGAAATAGATTTTTCTAGCGCGGTGGCGTTGGCCCCTGACGACAAAAATCGAAGTACAAAATTTTGGATTTCAAAACATAGATTATTGTAGATAATTATATTCCGCATCTTTTTTTCCTTTGCAAGAAGATCATATCTTTTTTAGATTTTTAAAAACTTGCAAAAAACTTTTTGTTTCTAAAGTCAATTTTTAATTCGATTTTTGTCTTCAAATCGTGCTTAAATCCACAGTTTCTGGAATTTCTTTATAGAATTTATAGGAAGCATTTCTTATAGTGTTCTTGTTATGATGGTTAGCGGTAAAAGTTTCCAACTTTATTTATAACAATATAAAAAATTATTTTCTAGGCTATTGCATAATTCGTTCCACAAAACGTTTGAGCGTTTCGTTTATCGAGGCAAGTTTGAGCAAACAAAAACTTCCTGCGGAGAAGTTGTTCAAAAAAGTATAAAGAAGTTTTCTGCGAAAGCGTTTTCAAAATAAATTAATAGGTAAAAAACTGTGAACGCTAAACTTTAAGAGCGCGACTGATCTTCTATGCGTGTATTATGCCGAGTCGGAACGTCTTTCCTTATACGGCGGTGCGATGAACACGAAATTTAATATAGGAGGATTATTCAAGTGTTAGATGACCGTCAAATGCCCTTCGGCCTTTTTGATCCCATACCTAGCCAAAACATTGCAGTTTTCTGCTAAAAAAAATAGATCATTTCTATTCTGAGTACCGAAGTGTGCGCTTCGTACGCGTATTACGAGTTTTAGCTTAAGCGAAAATAAAATTTATAATTTATAATAATAAAATTATTAGCAAAACGAATTTTCAAATTTCTATAATGCAAAGCGAATCTCAAGGTTCTTCTAGAGGGAGGAAACGAACAACAAATGAAGAAGCGTGGGCTAGAAATGTTAAGAAAACATGTAGAAATAGAGTACGTATAATATTTAGTTTTTTCTCTTTCGATAGAAGCTGAAAAAAATGAGGTTCCCTTTTTTTATATTTTGAAATTCTGTACAGATATTGTGATAAAAGCGTGTTTTGGTAATAATTTCAATAATAATTCCGTAATAAGGCTTTTCAAAACAAAATTTTTTTAACGCTGGACGAAGAGTTCTTATAAACATAACTATTCGCTAAATGAATAAAAATTATACATATTTTATGTCAATTGAAGTGTTATTATTTATTTTTAAGCCTGACCCCCTATAACCCGGTTAAACGTCAAGACGTACGTCCCGACCCGGCATAATCCACGCATAGAAGATCATTCGCGCGCTTAAAGTTTAGCGTTCACAGTTTTTTACCTATCAATTTATTTAAAAAAAGCCTTTGCAGAAAACTTCTTTGTACTTTTTTGAACAACTTCTCCGCAGGAAGTTTTTGTTTGCTCAAACTTGCCTCGATAAACGAAACGCTCAAACGTTTTGTGGAACGAATTATGCAATAGCCTAGAAAATAATTTTTTATATTGTTATAAATAAAGTTGAAAACTTTTATCGCTAACCGTCATAACAAGTACACTATAAGGAATTCTTTCTGTAAATTTTATAAAGAAATTCCAAAAACTGTGGATTTGAGTACGAGTTGAAGACAAAAATCGAATTAAAAATTGACTTAAAAAAAAGAAGTTTTTTGCAATTTTTTAAAAATATAAAAAAGATATGATCTTTTTGAAAGGAAAAAAAGATGCGGAACATAATTATCTACAATAATCTATGTTTTAAAATTCAAAATTTCGTATTTCGATTTTTAGTCGTCAGGGGCCAACGCCACCGCGCTAGAAAAATCTATCTCTTGTTCTTGCATGGGGACACTCAATTGTTGACATAAAATATGTCTTTTTAGCATTGCGTAGGAGTTCTTCCATTCTTGGCATGGGGTACTTGTCACTAGTCGTGATTGCATTTAGTCTGCGGTAGTCTACACAAAATCTGACTCCCGAGTCTTTTTTAGGAACTAAGACTACCTGAGCAGCCCATGGTGACTCACATTCTTCGATGACGTCATTTCCCTGCATGAATATCAATTCTTTGGCTAGGATCTCTTTCTTTTGCATGGACATTTTACTAGGTGGTGTAGCGAAAGGTGGTTAAGGGGTTGGTTCTCCCTCTATTGCAAAGACGTTTTCGTTATCGAATAGAAATTTTTCGATTCTTATGCGTTGATAATTGTTGAGGCTGCTTCCTTCATCACTGCGCAGAGTGCTTATAAAACACACCTGTACGTTGTCCGTTGTACCTGAGATGTCTTCGTACTGTAACTCATGTTCAGTTGAGTCTCCTCAACATTGCCAAATTAGTTGACGTGCATTTATAATTATTTCAGCATCCTCAAGAAAGTCTATTCCCAGCCAAGTGACTGCGTTTTGTGCTTCAGGAAAAATTATGAATGTAGTCCGTATTTCTCTGTCCATTAGTGTCACCTTTACTTTGGCGATATGTATCTCTCTACTAATTTTTTCTCCGTCAGCGAATCCCACCTTCACTGATACTTTCTCAAATTCTTGTCCTTCCTTGTTAAGTAGTTGGTACAAGCTACAACCTGCTACGCTATTTCCGGCACAAGAGTCGAGAAATTCGGATCTATGCGATCCTAGAATTTCAATAGGAACCTTGGGCCTAGCGCGTGTCATTGTTTCCTTTTCCGTGAAATCGAGAATACAAAATTCTAAATTTATAGAGGCCGTTTTAATTTCTGTATTCTTGTTACACTTGGGACAATTTCTTCTAACATACCCTGGTGTGTCGCATCCGAAACACTTGATAGTTGGGTTTGTCGAAGGTTGAGTCGCCGGTTGAGTATTCTCCCCAGATTTCGCGTCCGATATATTTTCAGTGTTTGCCGAATCACTCTCCTTTTCGAGTTTCTTCTTTAAACGTCTGCAATCATCCGTTGCGTGACCAAATACTTTACAAAATTTGCACTTTCTCGAGTTTGGCTTCGAAGAAATAGAATCTGACGTAGTAGGTTTCTTCTCGAGTGACTCCATGTGGTTTTCTTCCACTTTTCGGGCGAGTTCAATCAATTCTTTGAAATTATTTACCTTTTCCCGCGGAACCTCTTTTCGAATACGATGTAAAAGCAAACCGTAAACCATATCGACTTGAACTGCTACTGTTACAGTATTTTCCGGTAAATGAGCTAACAACGTGCGAGCTTTGCAAATAAATATATCCGTTGAAATATGTTCGTCTTGCTCCCGGGCAAAAAGTTCACGATACACGCGATAAGCGGGCTTTTTTACACCGAAAGTAGTTTTCAACAGAGTTTTTACTTCTTCCCACGTATTTACCGAACTTTTTACACTTTGCCACCAAGTAGCCGCGAATCCGTTGAGAAGCATCGATATGTCTTTTAAAGCATTTTCATCTGATATGTTTGTACATTCTTTGTATATTTGTATCGCATCGATTCCAGATTTCGTCGGTACCTTTATTGCCGTCGAATCGTGGTAAACATTTAGAGAAATTACCGTGATGAGGCATAGCAGCGCCAGGCTGTGCTCCTGTTTGTGCGCCTTCGACTCGAAGCGATCCCTTGATATTCTGGAGAAATTCCTGGAATTGCTCGGGCGTGAATTTTATGGCCATATTGGCTTTTTCTAGGTTTTTGTTGGACTGAGAACGAATCGTTGGTCCTGATGAACTTATTTTCCGTTGGGTAGACGTCGTGTTGATTTTCAAGGATTTCCTGCACTATAGAGAACAAAATTGTTGCAATGTGCCACATCTAAAATTTTCACAAACAACGCGGCAACACTGCGGTTCTCTATGGAACTTCTGAAAATTTTCGTACAATCACAATTTCTTCTTTTGCACTCACTCACTTTTCATGAAAACTCACGACGTACCCGTACGTTCAAGCGTTCACTCGCGCATTTCCGACTTGATTTTCTTTGTCTCGGCCCGAGTTAAGCTTCATTGTAAGAGTCTTTTATTCCGCAGTTTGATGGGAAAGATAAATGAATAAGAGTCCCGAGTAAGATAAATCAACTTCTAACTTTATTTTAGCGCTGAAAATGAACCGTGAACTATATGAGCAAAGTTTTAGCGACGTGAATACAATAAGCAATGATATTTTAAAAGAAATACAGGAATCGTGATTAAAATAAAGTGATACGTATCGATCAACGACATCTGACTGACTCTCCAGGATCTTTTGTCGTCTCTCTTATCACATGCGCAAAAGACATGCGCAACTCCCTTTTACAGGGCCGTGCTACCCTTTTGTGTCCCCCTATTCCTCGTGTTACAATAGTTCCATTTTTTATGAAAAATAACGAATTTGCAAAAAATACTGAAATTTTCAATTGAAAAAAATGAATTTTGAACCTAGAAGATTATGTTTCCATCAAAAAACAACGAATTTGAAAAAATATATAGTTAAATTTTCAACCAGAAAAATGAATTTTTAACCAAATAGATGAATTTTTAAACAAGAACATTTATTTTTTACCAAAACACAACGAAATTAAAAAAAAAATATATATATATAGTTAGACTGTAGTTAAACTAATTTTCAATACAAATTTTTAATTTTCCACCATTTTTCGGCGTGATTTATTAAAATAATTATTAGGACTTTAATTAACAGTCTTTGAAGTTAACCTATGAATAAAAAAAAATCCAGTACTTTTTTTCGAAATTCCATGATTTTTCCAGTTTTTTCCAGAACTTTGTTTATATTTCCATGACTTTCAGATCTCTCATCTTTTTATAAAACAAATAATACCAAACTGACTCAGTTATAATTAACCTTTCGACAGATTTATGCTTCAATAAATGTTTGCAAAATTTTGCAATTTTGCACAGTTAAAAAATTAATGAAAAATCTAGCAACTTTAAGAGATATTTAAAAGTATTCAAAAAATTCTAAAATAATATTTGACTACAGAAGATTTAAAAAAAAATTAAAACAAAATACCTTGTTTGTTTTATGCGGGCTAAATAACTTTTGTGTCCAGGAGATTTTTGTATCATAAAATCGAATTTTCGAATTTTGTTGCAAACAACAACAGATACGAAAAAATGATAACAAAATAGTTTGCACCGTCAAAAAAGTTCTACAAAAAGTTCCTTTGTACTCATTTATGATATCTTGTACCATTTCCGAGAAAAAAAAATTAAGTAGTATACCATTAAGCCATTTCCCTTTCAGGGTAGGCGTCACACTACCCGATTCGGGTAGTGTTTCTAGGTGGAAAGTTTCTTGTAGTAAATAACTACAAGTGTGGGCTCACCACACCCACAATGTGCCAACAGCACTCAGTAGTCTCGAATGGTCACCAATCCAAGTACTAACCGTGCCCAACGGTGCTTAACTTCAGTGATCTGACGAGAACTGGTTTTTTCAGCGTGGTATGGCTGTTGGCCACAAGTTGGCCATAAGGCCAAAGTAAATTACATAAAAAAGATTAATTTTCTTTGTGGGTGATTCAAAACCAATCTATTTAGATTATTAATTAATTAATCATGAGTTTAGTGTCTCTATTTAGAAATTTTTAAATTAAGATCGAACAGAAATCTATTTTATCATGAATAATTTTATGCAAAATGAGCAAGAAAAAGATTCACAATTAAAAAACAGACCTCTAAACTACCTCACTTTTCGGCTCATTAGAGACAAAAATAACTAAATGAAAAAAGAGGGAGAAAAAGAGAAAAAGTCAACCAAAACCAACCTCTCACTTTTTCCTTTCTCCGTCTTTTTCATACTACCAGGGAACCAACCTGTTTCGGAGCCAATTCAGACCCCCTCATCAGGGATTATTTATAGGAAACTACAAGGTATGAATAATATATGCTTATGCTGATTGAAAAAATCAAACCTAATATCTGCAAATAAAAATTAAATATCATATATATATTCGGTATTCGGTTTTGATTCCTTGGGAATCGAACCGAAGGGCCTATGATAAAGCCAACGGACGCGTCCTCGGGTTGCGGATAGAGGGTCCCTGTACCAAGGGTTTTTGCTGAATATGGTTACAATAATTAATAAGCAGTCGCGGACAATTGTCCAGGGATGGTCCCGAAGGAATAACTCCTAAGCGAAGGCGTACCAACCGAGCCGAAAGCTGAATGGCACCTGGGTGAGGTGTCTCAAACGGTAACTCTGGGATACCGGGCGACCTCTCAGAGTATCAGCCTTATCCTTGCACGCGGGGCTCTACAAGGGTGGACTAACCCTTTTCCCTAGCTGCTCGTGAGAACAACAAGGACAACATCAAACATAGTTGTAGGAAGTGCGGTTCAAAACAATCGAACGCGCAGGGCTCCCGACAATGGGTCGGACAACAATGCCGACTACCCTAGAGTTGGGGGAGCCAATCCAGACGGAGTCAATGCGATTGAACGGTGGAATCTCGTTACTTTTAAGTGGACGGATCGGCTCAGGGACGAACTGCTGGAGTGCTATGATACCAGTATGGCCCCTGAACGAAAAGGTTACATGGCGCGACTGCATGCTCTGTGGTGCGAGAAACACCCAGAGCTCTCGGATTTTTCGCAAAAACGTCTGCGAAACCGTGCCGAGGACCTCCGGAAAAGGGGTTATATAAGTGGAGCGCCTGCACAACCGCAGCCAGAACAAGCCGGCAACAGAGAAAGAGAGGCGACACTGAGACCAGCCTCGAACAGGCATCCAATAGAGGGAGAACGATGCTTCAAGACCCGGAGAAACATCAAAATTCAGGTTTCTCCCAAGCCCAAAGATCTGACTGAACTGGATGATGAGCTTCGTGGAGATTTTTCCGAAGAATCCGACCTCTGGACTATCAATTGTAGTGTGTACAATGCAGCGAGAACTTTGGCAGATGCAAACGGTAAAACAAAACCAATGGTTGATCATAAGACCAAAAGACGAATGCATCAACTTAGCACAAAGATAGGCTGGGCAAGACAGTACGCGTCCCGCATTCAGTGTGTGATTGACTACATAACATCTGGCAGGACTTTCACTGCCAAGGTTCGACAGTTCACGCGCGAACTGCGGATCCGTCATCACACAATCAACAAGCCAAAGCTACTGACCATCAGGCAGCATATTGTTGACAGAATACGAGTACTATCTGACGCTAGGAGAAGTCTAGAGCGGAGAGAGAGGTGGGTCAGAGAAAATCAACAGTTTTCGTCTGACCCATCTCGACTCTTCCAAGACCCTCCATTTACTGTCGACCATCCGCCCAAACCAGAGGAGGTCGAAGCATTTTGGAGAGAAGTCTACGAAGTCCAACATCCACTTAAAGAAGGCTCAAAGAACATAAACAGCTTCAAGGAGCTGTGCAATGCCCTCATCACAGCTGAGGAGGAATGCCCACCTATCACTACCGAGGAGGTGAAAAACGTATTAAGAGGTATGAAGAACTATTCCGCTCCGGGACCAGATGGCATCAAGACCTTCTGGTGGAAGAAGTTTCCTTCAACCCACCAGCATCTGGCCCGAATTTTCACCTTATACCTCAAGTCGGAAGAGCCTATTCCGGGGTGGTTGGTGGAAGGGCGCACAGTGCTCCTGCCGAAGACGGGTAACTTAGCTGACCCTAAGAATTACAGGCCAATAACTTGTCTGAACACATTGTATAAGATCTTCACAGCTATCCTAAATGATAGGATTGTTCGGACAATTGGACCTGTATGGCGAGAGATGTATGAACAACGTGGCTCAAAGAAAGGCGTAGCAGGATGTCGGGAGAACTTGCTCATCGATAGATGTGTCTGTAAAGACGCAGCATCCTATCAGCGATTTCTATCGATGGCCTGGATTGATTACCGGAAAGCTTTCGATTCAACCTCCCATAGGCTTATCATCTGTCTGTTGGAAATCCTAATGGTTCATCCACACATCGTGAGGTGCATAGAGACATTAATGCCGCTTTGGAAAACCAGATTTACGATCTCATCTGGAAAACATCGTGTGATCACTAACATTATCACCTTTCAGAGAGGTGTGTTTCAGGGCGACACCATGAGCCCTCTCCTCTTTTGCCTCACATTATTGCCACTATCTCTCGCACTTCGCCATTCCGAAGGGTATCTCTGCGGCAAACCTGGAAACCGAAAGCATAAGGTCACTCATGTATTTTACATGGATACTCTTAAGATCTATGCTAGGAATCAAGAGAAACTACATCTAGCTCTGAAAATTGTCAAAGAGTACACTCAAGAGATTGGAATGGAATTCGGGTTAGAGAAATGCGCCAAGGTTAATTTGAAGAAAGGAAAACTTAATGGCATCCCTGAAGATCCTGAGCTCGTTGACAGAAGCGCTATACGACACCTTTGCGCTGGAGAGACCTATACATACCTGGGCGTGCCACAGAGCCGCATTTAGGACGCGACATCCATAAAGGATACTCTCCGATGCAGATACAAACGTCTCATTCGGCAGATTTGGTCTTCCGAACTGTCGGCGAGAAACAAAGTATCTGCAACGAACATGCTTGCCGTCCCGGTAGTACTCTATTCATTTGGAGTGGTTCCATGGACGAAGGACGAGCTCAGATCCCTTGACATCGGGACGCGAAAGGTTTTGCACATGAACAAGAGCATGCACCTTAAGTCTTCTGTTCCGCGACTTTACATCTCACGCCGCCTAGGTGGTCGCGGAATACTGAATCTTGAATGTCTTCACAACATAATTATTCTGGGTACAGCACATATAGTTGCAAATGGACAAGACCCTCTTCTTAAAATGGTCAGGAAACACGAAGAAGTGGGCGAAGGGGCGTTTCTTTACAAATCAGCGGAGGAGGCTGTTGAAACACTCGGCCTTGACTTCAATATTAGCGGTGAGCAAAATGCATCAAATCTTATCCATCTTGAATACTTGCTCCTGAAGGCACGGATTAAGAAAGCACACGAGAAAAACTTCCACGAACAGCTTCTCGACAAGAGGATGCACAACATCTTCCACAGAAATGTGGAAGAGCAGTCGATGTCGTATGAGCTAACGCTTGCTTTCCTTAGATCACCCGGATTGAAGTCGGGCACGGAGGGCTTCATTTTGGCATGTCAAGACGGTGTCATTTCCACTCTAGCATACCGTCGCCACATTGTGAGCCACGACATTCCCGATGATAGCTGCAGAGCGTGTCATGCACACCCTGAGCATCTAGGACATATACTGTCTAGTTGTCCAACTCATGCGGGAACGACCTACATCCAAAGGCACAATGCGGCACTAAGAGTGCTTTATTACCATCTCTGTCACTCTTATGGCATTAACCCAAATACCTCTCCGCTAAACGCTCCTAGAGAAATAGAGTCAATTGTCGAAAATGAGAAGTGCCGCATATACTGGAACTTCATATTCTCTACAATTGTTTCTGTTGCGCACTCGAGGACTGACATAGTTCTCCTTGACTTCGAGAAACGAACCATGTTCGTTATCGAATTTTCGGCACCAGCTGACAGAAACGTCACAGCCAAGGAGAAAGAAAATAAAAAGACAAATAAAGACCTTATAAGGGAGTTGCGACGCTTATACCCGGAATATTCTGTTAAGCTAATCGTCTTGATCATCGGCGCTCGTGGAGGTGCCAAGTTTTCACTGGTTAATAGCCTGAAAAGCATCCCTGCGTGTCAACAAAATGCTGAGACACTTGCGGGGAAAATGCAGAAGGCGAACGTCCTTGGGTCGCTCCATGTCCTCAGGGTGCACGAGACTTTTGCCGGATCATCGTATTGAGTTCGTCGCAGACTGCAACCACCTATCTCACGGTCGTGAGACGTGGTTACAGCTGAAATTTTACCGCGATTTCGCTGGTAGCGGGTGCAATTTTTCAGATTAGCACCCGCTCCCGGCGAAATCCAGCGGTTGTCCTTATGACAAACTTTTAAATATATATATTAGAGTAGTCCAAAAAAAGCGACTGTTTAAATGTTCATGGACGACTGGAAATTCGTATAGCCTAGGCAAAATCAGAATATGCCTATTTTTTGTTTTGTTTTAGTCATTTTTCTGCTAGCTAAAGTGTTTTGAAAATTTTGGTTAAAGTAATGTAGAAGTGATAAAACTATGAGTCCACTCTAAGTATTCACCTGCTTTGCGACTGGAGGCTTTTTCTTACTCCGTTCAAATGTCTACCTAGAGACTTACACCCTAAAAGTTTATTACTGGAAACTTGAAGTGTCATTGTTAGCAGCTTACTCCGGCTGCGTGACCCTACCCCTAAACACCCTAACCCTAAACTCTGAAAAACTGCTGTTAGTCGAAGAGAGTCAGCAATATTAATTTGCATAAGTGTGTCTCCTTCGCACTTAAAATGGATATGATAAAAGTTGAAAATAAAATGCTTTGTAAAGTTAATTTGGAGATATTGTTATGACCAAAAATTCTGCACTCATTCAAAATAGTCAGTTTATTTGTTCATTGTTAAATATCGGAATTAATTAGTCTTGAGAAATATTTAATAAATGAAAGTAAACATTTAATTTCTGCAAATAGTATTTTTTATTGAATAAAGTTTTCAAGAAAATATTCAATATGACAATGACAATTCTTTTGTGGATACAACAAAAACTCCTAAAAGTCTTCTTTCAGACTTTTTTATGTATCTCGTGTCTTTTGGCGTAATATTGGACTTTTTAATTTTTGTATATCAATTTCCATTAATAAATTAAAAACGACTTGTTCTATCGAAAAATGCTTCAAAGAAATTCTGTAGGAATTTTTAAAAGCGGCAATTCTTCCAAAAACCTTTCCCCATATTTGCTTCGTTTAGCTCAAAATTTAAATTTTGGATTTTTTTCATAGTTTTTTCGATGAATTCAATCATACAGATACAGATCAATCATACAGATTTTTTAACGATGTCTTATCACTATCGGGTACATGATGTCAGTAGTTAAGATAGGCGGGTTCTGGGACACTACTACGTAGTTCTAGCTGCCATCGACAGATGGCGCCACTGGTCAGTTACCGACAGTCGGTAACTCGGTCGATAACGGTTCGGTGACAGCTACGTAGTTCCAACTGCTACCGATACATGGCGCCACTGGTCAGTTCCCAAAGTCGGTAATTGAACTGTCGGTAAGGCTGACGCCGATTCTTGACTCGGCCAATAAGGATGGTCCCTGTTTTACCAACCGAACCCACAAGCAACTTTTTCAAGGGGGCGCATGTGGGATCAGTGATTCTCCAAGTTCTGGAACTTTCTAGAGTTTTGCTTTTCCAGGAGTTTCGATCAAAGTGGATCTATTGCCTCTTAGATTCTTATTCGTTTAACTTTCTAGAACTTTCCAACTGGTCGGTAAACAGTCATCGAAATTTCTGGAAATTTTCGAGGTTTTCAATATCCGTAAACTTTCCAGAAGCATCGATATATTGTCAACTTCCACCGATAATGGTACATATTTAAAATTCAACGTCTCGAGCCTTCCAGAAGATTCTTTGCAGACGTGGTGATCTCTTAACGATTTTCTATAAGTCGAAATTTCTAGGTCTGACGTATAACGTGTTGTCTCAATAATTCTAGTTCTACGCACTTCTAGTTCTAGCACTGACGCTGTTAATCATAATGACTACGCTTTTGGATCAACTCTAGTGAGAAGTTCGCTCACTCAAGAAACAATATGGGGATACGGAGAATGGTTAAAATTCCCTTTAAGGCCCCCAGATTTTTAAAGTAAATTTAAGATGGTTTGGAATACGGTACGACAGAATCATTAAAAAGGATTGAAAAGGAGCAAAACATTAAAAATAATAATAATAAAAAAAATAAAAATAAAAAAAATAAAATAAAAATATATCTATTAATATAATAAGTTAGCAGTTAGTTTTAAACGAATGAATCCAATTTCATTTAACGCATTTGTTTAGGGAGGCGGTGATGGTTATCAATTTCTGAAAATTGAAAAATATTATGAATCGATTTTTTGTTTAAAAAGGATTTTTCAGTTTAGAGGGGCATTTATAGATATGTACATATAAGTCTCTAAGAACGATATGCCACTTTCCCATAAAATTTTTGAAACTTTTCTCAACAAAATAAAAAAACAAATTTAAAAAAAATTTAATTACTAAGCTATTTACGTTGTTAGTAGTATCCCTCGCGGACCGAAATTTTGCGTTAAAAGGTCACGGAGTAATCGCAATAGTTTTTCTTGCAACATTAAAAACTTTAAACAAATATAATACTTATCGATAACATGGGCTGAAGGCGACTTCAAACGCATCGTCGGCGGATAACGCCTATTAACTGCTACTGAACGACGATGCGTTTGAAATCGCCTTCAGCGCACGTCATCGATAAGTATTATATTTTTTTTAGTTTTTAATGTTGCAAGAAAAACTATTGCGATTACTCTGTGACCTTTTAACTCAAAATTTCATGTAGAATCCGAATTTCAACAAGTGAAATGTTAATCTTTCTTTTTTAATGAGTTTTTCTTGCATGATATGGAGAGGATACGATGTGGATACTATAAGGATACGCTGTAGCGTATCAGTTCCGCTCGTTCGGTCCGCCAGGGATAAGATCACTCACAAGTTCGTGAAATCAAATAATTTTTTTTTTGAAACGCATAGATCTTTTAAAAGATCAAAGCTCTATCCGTTTAGTGGGGCGTTGATACGGTCCGTTCTATTTTCATAATTAAAATTAAATCATAAAGCTACGGGCGAATATTTATATTGATACGCCTCTGATTCAAAAGTGGACAACCAGGTAGAGCTAAGGGATGATTCACCAAATCATTTGATCATACGATCGATTGCGCGCGCCATCGGCTAATGAGTAGGGATAGCGTGGGACCAATTCACTTTATATATTGATCCCGGTAGCGGTACCAATGCTCTTCCGACTCGACCCTCTGCGAGGAAGGCAGTGTTCACAGATTGTGGGAGCTGGCGGCCCCCACCACGACTCCCGTGTGGGGGCAACACACGTAAACGCCGCGTGTCGGTGTATCCCCACTCCGTCACTTGATTGCACGCTCCGCAGCAACGAAAATTTGTCGGTTCGGATGATTTCACTGTCTCCTTCGTGCTCTTTCGTTTGATTTCGGTGGCGGCTTCGGGTCAGCCACGAAGATGGGTTCAGCGTTTAAGCCGAGGATTGCCGAGGATGCACGATTCTTAACTTGTAATTTCTCATTCTCGGCGACTGGGCTATTTTCAAGATTTTTCAGCTTTTTCAGATTTGGAGAATTGGAGGATTTGAAGGTTAGAGTCGCATTTTGTTTACAAACAAAGTTTGACAACCTCAAAAAAACTAAAAAAGTTTTAAAAGATGATGATTATGTTTTTCAGGTATTATTATAGAATCTTTTCTAGTAAAGGATCTATCGGGAATATAGTATAAGTTACTACAGGTTTTCCAATTTGTAATATAAGGAATATATTTTATAAGAAAAATTGAGGTTAGATTGATAATGTATATCATTCTCAAGCCTCAAGTGGTTTTCAATTTTCAAATTTTGTATTTAATTTTTTAATTGATTTGAAATATTATGAATTTAGAATGATAATAATTTATATATATTTTTAATTCAGTAAAATAGTCATCATTTCTTTTAATGATATTTTCTTAAAGAAGCATGAAAACTATGAAACTATAATAGTCAATATTCATATTTTAAACCATTTTCAAAAGTTTTAAGACTTTTTTTAAAAAGATTTTAAACTTTTTTGCATTATTATACTTTCTTAAATTTTCATTGAATTAAATATTCAATTCAAACTTTCCTTTTAAAATGAACAATTAATTTAGCTCTAAAATTATGAAGAGGTGCATTAATTTTTAAGAAACATTCTTAAGTTTACAGTTTTTTGTATTGAATTAAAAAAATTTTAAATAATAATTTGGAACTAATGAAAATATAAATATATAAATATATATATTTTCATTAGTTCTGACACTCATCTTTTCAATATTTTTTAATATTACTTATTCCTTTATTAACTTTTCTGTAATACTTTAATACCCATTTTCTATTAGAAATAATAATAATAATTTTTTTTTATATACCATTAAGCCATTTCCCTTTCAGGGTAGGCGTGACACTACCCGATTCGGGTAGTGTTTCTAGGTGGATCGTTTCTTGTAGTAAATAACTACAAGTGTGGGCTCACCACACCCACGATGTGCCAACAGCACTCAGTAGTCTCGAATTGGTCACCCATCCAAGCACCTACCGCGCCCAACGCTGCTTAACTTCAGTGATCTGACGAGAACTGGGTTTTTCAGCGTGGTATGGCTGTTGGCTTGATTTATATATTAGCTACAAAATAATGAAATTTCAGAATTAAAAAAGAAAAATATCATTAAAAATAATAAAATTGCCATTTTACACTCTCATGGGTGAAAAATTTAAATTTCGTGAAGAATCTTTTTATATTATAATTTATAAATGATCTTTTATTTATAAATGAAAAATTATTCATAAATTTTTATACAATTATTTTATAATAATTTATACATTATTTTAAACAATAACGATAATAAAACAATAGACCCATTTCTGTAGCAGGCTATATGTATAGTGTAAGACTTTCTCTCCTGCAAATCATTATTTATTTATTTATTAAGTATAGATATACAAGTCATTAAAGGTTTTATGAAGTGTTTATAAGAAATAACAAAGCTGTGATTTTCATAATTTCATATACATTCTATTTTCCTCGATAAAATATTATAAATATTGAATATTTACTTCAATGAAAATTTAAGAAAGTATTATAATGCAAAAAAGTTTAAAATCTTTTTTAAAAAAAGTCTTAAAACTGTTGAAAATGGTTTAAAATATGAATATCGACTATTATAGTTTCATAGTTTTCATGCTTCTTTAAGAAAATACCATTAAAAGAAATGATGATTATTTTACTGAATTAAAAAAATATATAAATTATTATCATTCTCAATTCACAATATTTAAAATCAATTAAAAAATGAAATACAAAATTTGAAAATTGAAAACCACTTGAGGCTTGTGAATGATATACATTATGAATCTAACCTCAATTTTTCTTATAAAATATATTCCTTATATTACACATTTGAAAACCTGTAGTAACTTATACTATATTCCCTATAGATCCTATACTAGAAAAGATTCTATAATAATACCTGAAAAACATAATCATCATCTTTTAAAACTTTTTTAGCTTTTTTGAGGTTGTCAAACTTTGTTTGTAAACAAAAGTCGACTCTAACCTCCAAATCCTCCAATTCTCTAAATCTGAAAAAGCTCAAAAATCTTGAAAATAGCCCAGTCGCCGAGTCTGAGAAATTACAAGTTAAGAATCGTGCATCCTCGGCAATCCTCGGCTTCAACGCCGAACCCATCTTCGTGGTTGACCCGAAGCCGCCACCGAAATCAAACGAAAGAGCACGAAGGAGACAGTGAAATCATTCTAACCGACAAATTTTCGTTGCCGCGGAGCGTGAAATCAAGTGACGGAGTGGGGACACACCGACACGCGGCGTTTCCCTACTGAAAAATCCAATGTAGGAAACTACATTGGAAACTATAT
>CAKNYM010042785.1:66712-94827 GCA_932195095.1 Andricus curvator | reverse complement strand
AATTTCAAAATTATATGTGCGGGCGCTTATAGTACTCGAAAATCTAAACAATTTATCCTTACGACTTTTTTTGATAAAAAGAAAATTGTCCGAGTTACAGCATTTTCAAAATCCCACCAAAAAAGCGAAAAGTAACATTTTCGGCCAAACAACGCACGATACGAAAAAAAGTCAAGATAGGAAAAGTGTTTCTTTTCGCACGTCCTACAAGATTATCAAAACGACTTTTTGAATTTTCTTGAAAAATCGAAAATTCATATTTTTATTGCACAAGAAATAATGAAAAATCAAAAAAATCAATTTCACGGTCAAACTATGCAAGATACGACAAATCATGACTGGAATAAAATTGTGCATTCAAAAAAGATCTACACATTTCTCATGAGTCACTTTTTGATAGGATGTGTAGTTTTTGTTTTATTCGTAAAAAATAACATTAACAGTGAAAAAATCGGCCCGATAAGCGGGCACATTCTCATCAAAACTTTGCTTATTTACTTTATTTTTCATCTCGGGTGTGTTTTTTCACAATATTTCATTGTTTTTATGTTCTCAATACTATTTCTAACGATTGAAACAATAAAATATAATAATAATTCAAACAATTTATTCTGACTGAAAATCTGACTTTTATTTCAGAATGCGTTTTGATCTTTGTTTACTAAAATAATTTCTGTGAAAAAATTCGACTATTACATTTATATTTCAAGAACTATGTTCCAAATAGACGAAATGAATATATATATATATATATATATATATATATATATATATTAAAAAAAAAAAAAAGAGTTATTGGTTCCTCGTTTAGAGGTGGGCCGAGAATGCGCAGATGGAAACATATGAACTCCTATCTAATACAACGCTGCTGAAGGCTGGTGACCTTCTCAGTATAAAACATCAACCAATTGCGACTCTCTCGGTTTCCATTCCTTGTCCTCGCCCCCCCCTCCCCCCGTAACAGAAGTTTTAGTTGGACTGACGTAAGAACTGGACTCTCCACTATACGACGAATCACTACTTAACTTGGGCATGATTTCGACTCGCACAACAAATTTCGCGCATAAAGGTGGTAGTTGGGTGTACTATCTAAACATGAATAATACAAACAATAAAGTAACCTCGGAATGGACTGAAACTTTGATTGAGGTTTTGAAATATGGTCAGGAGTAGATAGGGAATCACATGGTAGTCAAGGGGTCGGTTTGATTAGGAATGAAAAAGCAAGATATATGTTCCAAAAACGACTTAAATACTTTTTTTCTCGCCTTTTCAGATAGTTGGAAAAAAATCTTTGTGATTGTAGGATTTATTATAAAGATACGGAAACATACGCTGAAGTAAAGGAATTACCTTCTTCATTTTAAATCAAATACAACTTTAGTCATTTTTATCTGAAGAACATTGAACATATGGTCGTTGCGAAGCGCGACGACCAAATTGCGCGCAGCAAGCGCGCTCAAACTTTTGGGTTTCTATTATACGATGAACAGAAACGAGCGTGAAGCGCGAGGTTCACATGATGATCATACCAAATATCGAGCGCGAAGCGCGAGTGTCGTGATGAGAATGTGTTCCTTAAGGTCGATAGAACCTTAAGTAAATTAGTTCTTATTTTTATGTAAAACTGACATAATTAAACCAAAAGCAGGTCATAACGATGAAGCTTACTAAGAGAGTATTAGCCTGCGAAGCGCGCAATAGCGAGCACACGAAGTGTGAAAACCTAGACGACAAATGTGTCCGAGCGCGAAGCGCGAGATTCAACAGGTGCGCGCCCTAGGCGCGCTGAAACTTGCGAGCGAAGCGAGCCGCGCGCGAAGCGCGCGATGAGAATGTGCCCGCGAAGCGGGCAGATTTTTTTAGATTGAAAAATGTTATCTGCGGCTATTCGTAGTACACAAAAAGACAAACAATTTATTCTTACGACTTTTTTTTTATAAAAAACAAATTACCAGAGTTATAGGCGTTATAGCATTTACAAACTTAAAAAAAATAAACGAAAATGAAAATTGTAAGCCTAACAACGCACGACATGAAAAAAAAGTCAAGAGGAGAAAAACGTTGCTTTTTAAACACCCTACAATATTGTCAAAACAACTTTTTGAATTTTCTTGAAAAGTCGAAAATTCAAATTTTGATCGCACAAAGATCTAGAAATTTGTTATCGATTACTTTTTTATAGGACGCGTAGTTTTTGTTTTATTCATAAAAAACAATAAAAAAAAATAGAAAAAAAACAATAAAAAAATTAAATTTTTAGACAAACGACACAAGCTACGAAAAAAATTAATAGACAAAATTTGTTCACCCAAAAAAGTGCTATAAATTTGTTATGAATTATTTTTTGATGGGATAGTTTTTGTTTTAATCGTAGAAAATAACATTAACAATAAAAAAATTAAATTTTGGGAAAAACGACGCAAGGTTACGAAAAAAGATGAATAGACAAAAATTGTGTATTCAAAAAAGATCTACAAATTTGTTAGCAATCACTTTTTTATATAACGCGTAGTTTTTTTTAATCGTAAAAAATAAAATTAAAAAAAAAAGAATGAAATTTTTAGACAAACGACACAAGTTATAAAAAAAAATGAATGGACAAAAGTTGCTGACCCAAAAAGGAGCTACAAAATTTTCACTTTCCTAATTTGCAAGATGAATTTCTTTTAAAAAGTGGATTCTAAAACAATCAAGGTCTTAAAATTGAATTTCAGGTGATTTCCAGGATTTTCAAGATTTTTTCGGGATTTAAAAAATGCCATGTCATTTCCAGATTTTGAAAACTCTAAAAGTTTGAAAACTCTAAATTCGACTGAATTGATTCAAATAAATAAAATTGCACAAAAGCGATATCTGCAGCACTTTTTTCCACATAATAACATCATTTTTGAAATAAAATAAAAAAACATAAAATTTGGTACGGTTTGTAGACAAAATGTTGAGAATCATCCAAATTTTTTTTTGTTATGGTAATTTATTACATGTAGATGTTGTAAACAATAAGGTACATTTTACAGTTAAACGAATAAACAATAAATTATTGGTAAAATGAATGAAGATAAATAAAATAGTTGTACATTGCAGACAACAGATATGATTTTTTTAGTATTCCTCAACAGATTTGTAACCAGCACGGAAAGCTGCCCCAAATTTAAAAAAAACATCTTAATACGTCAGTTGGTTGCGGAGATATTCAAACTTTTTTCAATTTGAACGCGTAAATTCAATTCTGGCGCGAGCGCTCGACCGCACGGAGAAAAATAGATATTGAAAAGTAGATAATAAAAATCTTGATATTCAACCATAATATATAGATATTACGGCATAATATCTAATATCTTCTACTTAATATACAAGATATTGAAGGGCAATATCTGCTTATATTGCAAGTATAAACTGCGTGATATTAACCGTCAATATCTAAGATATTAAAAAAGTGAAATTTTATCGGAGCGATGTCGTTGACGTGTGGCGTGGCGACAAAAGATTTTAATCCCACTATGTCCAAATCTCGAGCATTCGTCGCGTGTGTTGTGGTTTTTCGGATATATATTGTGCTAAACGTTTTGGTGGAAAATATATAAGTTGTTTTTCGATATTATATCATCATTTTTTCAAGAAAATAAGGACTCGGTGTTAGGCGACAGTTATTTGTCAGCTTTGAACAGCGTGGTGTCTGCTCTTCACGAAAATCGAATAATTAGCAAAGAAGGCGAATGCTCGAGGATCGGAAACAATATACAGCGGACTATGATGTAAACTTCGAACGGATTTGATAGAAATTGGCATGCTTTACAGGTGATTTTTGGACATTGAAAAAATATTTTTTCATTATCTTAGATTCTGTTCTTTAATATCTTGGATATTGTCAGTTAAAATCTTCTTTTTAATATCTACGGATGCTCTGCTTTAATATCTAGATTTCTGTCCCATAGTTAAATCGCTGAGATATTACCCGGTAATAACTAGATATTATGTTTTATTATCCATTTTTCTCCGTGCGGCAGCAGCGGTTTACCCCACTCCGCTGCCACAGACCGCGTCAATCCTTCTCCCATTATCAGTAACTATAATCAACACAAAAATAATAATGCATTACCTTGCAATTTTTATAACAAATAGTACAGCTCTCATTCTGTGCTTGATGTACATTTCAGATTTGGGGCATAATTTCTGAAGTGTACCCACCTCGAAAACGAAAGTTGTCTGATCAGGCTGAAAATTGGCCCAATTGTAGTCCTACTAGATAGTACTCCTCACACCAAAATTTAATTTATTTTGATAATTATTTATCAAAGTGGAGGGGGTACAATTTTTGGGTTTTTTGAGAAAAGCCGTACTTTCAAACGTTTGTAACTTTTGTCCTATTGCCTTAAACAAAATTTCACTTGAAATGTTTTCGATAGAATTTTTCATAAAATTTCTGGTGGTAATAACGATTTTTGAAAAAAATCAAAATTTGACCCAAATTTTTGAAAATCAAAAATAAATTTGACTTTTTTTCAAACTTGGGCACTTTTTTTTTCTTCAAAATATTTTTAAACGAAAGCTGAGATTTTTTCCTATAAGACCTCCAATTTTCAGAGTGGCAAATTAATTTGTCTTTGAGTAATAGAACGATA
Organism: Andricus curvator; assembly: GCA_932195095.1. Classification (NCBI taxonomy): domain Eukaryota; kingdom Metazoa; phylum Arthropoda; class Insecta; order Hymenoptera; family Cynipidae; genus Andricus; species Andricus curvator. Next base: position 90,202 of record CAKNYM010042785.1, on the reverse strand, counting down.
CGTAAACAAGATGCCGTGATAGGGCGGGTGGCGCGCGATTTTCCCTAGTGCGCTCACGCCGAGGATCGTTGTGCAACGCTTTAGTGCCAGTTTTTTAAGTTAAGTAATATTACATGGTAATATTATCTGTCTTTCTGTTCGATTTTTTGGCGATAGTTTCAACAGTTGTTTTCTTTGCAGGCTTCTTTTGCGGTTTTTGTTTTTTGCCATTCGAGAAGATGTCGTATTTCTCAGAGGACGAAAACTTCTTGAGTTGAAGTTTTCCGTCTTGAGTGGAAATGAAAGCGTGGTACTGTAATGTATCTGGCATCATGACAGCTTTGTCAAATCTGGTTTTCAGTCACTCGGTGGCTAAGACGTGATTTTCTTTGCTGCTGAAAAAAATTTCGGTTTCCTTACAGTTACTGTTTGCCCACTGAAACAAAGCATGGAGAGTGAGCATGTGATGTTTCGGAGAACATTGTAAGCTTGAACGTACTGCTTGTCTCTTTATATTCGCTCCTATACCATCACATGCACCCTTACCATGAGATGTTCCATGGAAGTGCCATTCAGCTTGGATACCAAAATCTTCTTCATGGGCTTGGAGATTAACAAAGCTACTCCTTTTTTTGAAATTTTGCCCTGTACCATCAGTGAAATAGTAGATTTTACTTGGCCTGAAATGAGTTTTCAAGTATTCTACTATTATCTTTTGATACTCGTGAACAGCCACCATGTCATGAGCTAAATTATCATTGCGCTACATTCTGGATTATGAAGGCGTAATTCTCAGCAAAATCGAAGCAAATCAAAAACTCCCCAGGCAATAAATTTTCCTTCAGGTTTTTGAAGAAAAATGTAAATTTAAAAGATGTATATTCTCACTTCTAATTTTTAAAGCATATTCCCAATTAATTTTACACTTACAATAATGCAGGCCTTTGTTAATTCACCCTGAAAATGCAGAGAACAGTTATTCTAGCAGCATATAATATTACTAACTTAAAAAACTGGCACTAAAGCGTTGCACAAAGATCCTCGGCCTGAGCGCACTAGGGGAGATCGCGCGCCACCGGCCCTATCACGGCATCTTGTTTATGTATCGTTCTATTGCTCAAAGACAAATTAATTTGCCACTCTAAAAATTGGAGGTCTTATAGGAAAAAATCTCAGCTTTCTTTTAAAACTATTTTGAAGAAAAAAAAAAGTGCCCAAGTTTGAAAAAAAGTTAAATTTATTTTTGATTTTCGAAAATTTGGGTCAAATTTTGATTTTTTTCAAAAATCGTTATTGCCACCAGAAAGCGTGTGAAAAATTCTATCGAAAATATTTCAAATGAAATTTTGTTTCAGGCAATAGGACAAAAGTTACAAACGTTTGAAAGTAAAGCTTTTCTTAAAAAACACAAAATTGTACCCTCTCCACTTTGATAAATAATTATCAAAATGAATTAATTTTTGGTGTGAGGAGTACTATCTAATAGGACTACAATTGGGCCAATTTTTAGCCCGATCGGACAACTTTCATTTTCGAGGTGGGTACACTTCAGAAATTATGCCCCATTTGTAGGTTGAAAATTGTAGTAGCAGGAATTTTTGAAAAAAAATATCTCCCCTCCCTCTTGAAGTACAACTTTTTTTGTAATGTGTAGAAAAATAGCACATATCGAATGGATTTTATCCTGATTCCATTGAGTAAAATTGACGAAGTTATTCTATTTGATTATGACCAAAAAAAACATACCGTCTTTTTGTTAACATTTTTATGCAATTTAATGATTAAACATCGTTTTGCCGCTAAGTGTACTTGATAGCGCAACTCCTGTCGAGGTCAATCACTCACTTTTTATTGATATCCCATCGGCCAAATTTGTAAAAATTCCGTCGAAATATAGTCCCTTTTTTAATAACAATTGAGTTTTTATGAAAAATAAGAATTATTTTTGTCTGCAATTTGGCACACTTTTTAAGGGTGGCAAGGGGCACATTTCCTGAGCTTGAAACTTGTTGCTTAATTATTGCAAAAATTATTGCATATTTCAAAAAGGCACTTTCGAACGGTTTCTTTCAAGTAAAACAAATAAACAAATCTTAATGTACGACAAGTCATTTTGTAGATGTTTGTAAGACCTACATTTTTTAACTGAACTTTTTTTCGGACACACATAGCTTAGTTGCAATAAACAAAAAACCTTCTTTTGCTATCTTTGACGATTGTTCACACACAAAGTGCTTTCAAAACCTTGGTTTTAAACATATAGGCTTTTCTTCTACATGCTAGCACCACAAGAATCCGAAGTCAAATTTCAGGTAGCATTTTGTTCCTGAAATGAGCCTCTTTAGGGTTTCGTAGCCCCAGACAGACACCCTTATAGTTTCGGTCAAATGTCCGTCCGTCCGTCGTACGACTCACTATGCACATAGGGCCCAAAACTGACATGGGACCCAAACTTGACATAGGGCCCAAAATTGGAATAGGGCCCAAAATTGGCATAGAGCCCAAAATTGAGCTGCCGGATCGAATAAGGGCACATACAATTATTCCGCAGAGAGTGGGAAGGCCCCTGGAGGCTTTCTGAAACATTTTCGAATTTTAATTTTTAAAGACTATATCTAGATGTAGAATTTCATTGCGCATCTTTTTTTCTGTAGACAAAAAGTTGTAGCTTTTTTAGTTGTCTAATTAACGCCAAAAAACTGACTTTTTTGGAAAAATCAATTTTATTTCATTTTTCACTTCAGCTCGTGCTCAGTCAGTCAGTTTTTGGAATTTTTCAATAAAATTTTCAGGGAATGTATTTCGAAATGTCCTTTGACTGATACAACAAAAGGAATTCAAAGTGTATTGAAAAAAATTGTTAATAATTTTTTTCAGACGCTTGCGCACATTGGACTTCTCTAACTTCCCGCGTTTCGTTTATCGAGCGAATTTTCAGCAACAAAAAACTTCCAGCGAGAAAGTTTTTGACAACAGTACAAAGAAGTTTTCTGGAAAATTTTAGCCCAATCGAACTGATATTTAAGAAATTATTAATGTGTCAAGTCGCTAGCGGCTATGCGACTCGCGCGCGGACTGTAGCGAGAGTCTCAGATCCGATTCTTAATACAGTTCACCCGCGCCAAAAATAAAAACTAATCAATTAATCAGGTAATATCAAAGTATTATGAATCATTAAATAAATACATAACATGGCATTAAAATAATTTATTTTAATTTAAAATCTTTTTCCGTTATTTAATTAATATTAATAAAAAATATATAAACGTCTTTAATATAAATATTATGCTTTCTGAACTTTTGATTGCTAATGAGATCCTTGTTCATAACACTTCAAACGTTTACAGCAGAGTTTAACTGGCTCAAAAACTGCTGCATTCTGGACTTTATTTGAAGCAGATATATATTCTTCACCCTGAAAGAAAAAACGGAAATTTCGCTGATAAAATACTGAGAAATCGTTCACTTACTGATTGTCACTGATTTTCAATGAAACTTCACTGATTCAAATTTTGTTTGAATTCTTTTAGATTATTATTACAATACGAACCAAAAACAAGCGCACTTTCTCGATCTTTCACTTTTTTCAATTCCTCGAATTTAAAGTATTGAAAAATTCGCGAAATTAAGAATCTGGTGAATCTCAACTATTAGATGTTTATGATTTGTTTTACTTTTGCACAGTTCGTCTCAAAAATAGAATCAATATGAAATGAATAAATTATTTTACATTATGCAAATTTATTGATTTATTCATTCATAATACTTTGATATTACCTGATTTCTTGATTAGTTTTTATTTATGGCGCCGGTGAACTGTATTAAGAATCGGATCTGAGACTCAGCTACAGTCCGCGCGCGAGTCGTATAGCCGCTAGCGACTTGAGACATTAATAATTTCTTAAATATCAGTTCGATTGGGCTAAAATTTTCCAGAAAACTTCTTTCTACTGTTGTCAAAAACTTTCTCGCTGGAAGTTTTTTGTTGCTGAAAATTCGCTCGATAAACGAAACGCTGGAAGTTAGAGAAGTCCAATGTGCGCAAGCATCAGAAAAAAATTATTAACAATTTTTTTTAATACACTTTGAATTCCTTTTGTTGTATCAGTCAAAGGACATTTCGAAATACATTCCCTGAAAATTTTATTGAAAAATTCCAAAAACTGACTGACTGAGCACGAGTTGAAGTGAAAAACGAATTGAAATCGATTTTTCCAAAACAGTCAGTTTTTTAGCTTTAATTAGAAAACTAAAAAAGCTAAAACTTTTTGCCTGCAGAAAAAAATATGCGCAATGAAATTCTACATCTAGATATAGTCTTTCAAAATTAAAATTCGAAAATGTTTCAGAAAGCCTCCAGGAGTCTTCCCACTCTCGGCGAAATAATTTTATGTGCCCTTATTCGATCCGGCAGCTCAATTAAACAGTTCTTCAAATTTATATAGGGCCCAAAATTGAGATTATTATTATTATTATACCATTAAGCCATTTCCCTTTCGGGGTAGGCGTGACTTGCTCGGTTGGAAAATAGTAGTGTGTGAATGGGTATATAGGTATAAGGTAGATACGTATATAGGTGTAAGGTATAAATATTTTAGATTGATATAGAATTCTCCTGTTATTTATTTGAATGACACATTCGTTCCGCAACACTGCTCCGACCCAGGTTGCTGATCAATCTCTCTAACGATCACCCCAAGTAAAGAGCCTCACAAAATTGTTATGTGTGGTTCCACACTTGGGCCCATTAGTATCCAAGGTCTTTGTTTCAGGCGTCATTCACTCTATTGTCACTCTGTTTACAAATTATTTGAAGGGTAGCGGTCCAAAAGGGTGTAAGGGACATTTTGACGAAAATGGGTTTATTGGCCCAAAAATTATTTAAAAATCAAACACACATCCTGTTAAAAGGATTTGCTCGAAATCACATTTTGTAGTATAGCAATAAAAAGTTGGCGTGACAAAACGGGGGAACGCACATTCTGTGCATGGCACGATTGCAGCGCGCGCAGGCGCAACGTAGTTGGTTATGTAGCGTGAATCGTGTTGACTTAAACTTACGGATTTTTATTAATTACAAACAATAAATTGTAATTATGCCGAGACGCTGTGGAGAAAAAGTGGGAAGATTGTAAATAATATTTCTCTTCTTAAGCGTTTTTTTAATCAATAAAATGACAACATTAAATTTTTTAAAGTAACATATCAGTGCCATCCTAGCCAAAAATTGAAAACTTTTTAAATCATCATTTTTTTCAAAAAATACGAAGTTTTTGTGATGTAACTAGTTTGTTTTTTTATTTACCAACAAAACTTATTCCAAGTAAGGTCAAATTTAATATAAAATATTCACATTTAATTACTTTTGCGATGAAAAAAGTGAAAAACAATCTGTTACACCGCGACACCGTCGTACAAAAATGTCATTTCCTCTGAACTGAATAACTTTTTTGGATCAAAAATTTTTTATTTTCATTCAGAATTCCTATATCTCTAAAGCATATTCTTATTTTTGTAAAAAACTCAAAATTATACTTTTAATCGCTACCGCAAACCGATTATCAAACCTGTGAAATTATAGGGTCAGCATTCTCGGTCGATTTTCTCCAAACTGGTTAACTTTTTTACTTCAAACATTGTTTACCCATATTCACACACTCAATATCTCGGGAGCATGTTTTTATTTTTTTAAGAATCTAAACATGGAATTGTATATCTCAATCCGCAGCCGAGCCCGCTCCAATTTTACGTTAGTTTCAGTTTCAGATTGTCAACTTCCACATCTATTTCCTCTAAACTGGCTAACTTTTTCTGATCAAACTTTTTTGGCTCCAAATCAGTAATACTTCAGCTCGGGAGTTGACTTTTTTTATCTTTAAATGGTGATTTCGATTTTACAGAATGTTTTTTCGCTCTCCTGAAAAGTTGACAAAATGTCCCTTACACCGTTTTGGACCGCTACCCTTTATTTGTCGTCACACTTTTCTGTCCTGACATACTACTCTAGCTTCCTTCACGTCCATGCATTTTTTCATGCAAGCTCTCGTGTTTCTATGGCTTCTTATGATCTTCGGATTAATGTCTCATCCACAGATTCTAACCATTCTATCGGTGGTCTACCTCTGGGCATTCTGCCATTTTCTTTACCTATATACACTTTTTTGGTCAGTCGTTCATCTTTCACTCTTTCAAGATGTCCGAACCATCTTAACTGATTTCTTTCCCATATGTCAACTAGTGTCTCTCCTGTACAACATTCTTGGAGGATTGTCTCGTTTCGAACTTTGTCCATTAGTGTTTTCCCGCATATTGTGCGCAGAGGTTGCATGCCAATCGCGTTAATTTTAGTCCTGTCCTTTTCATTACATGTCCATGTCTCGCTACCGTATAGTAAAGTCGGTACGAATATGAGATAGGGTCCAAAATTGACATATGGCCCAAAATAGACATAGGACTCAAATTCGGCATAGGGTCTAAAATTGACATAAGGCTAAAAATTGATTTAGGCTACGAAACCCTTGTTTGTAGGCGCATGGCGCCTACTATGTCTAATTTTTTCATAAGGCAACTGTACTAAATTCACAATTACCAAATAACAGTTGTCAACGATTTATCCTTTAAAAAGGTTTATACATAATGACCGAGCGCGAAGCGCCAGACTCGACATACGCGCGCGATGAGAATGTGCTCGCATAACGGTCAGATTCTTTTTTGTAACTTTATCTCCGTTGAAATTAGAAGTAATGAACTTATTATTTTATCCTAAGTTATATTGTATTGTATTATATTATTATTTTAATAAAATTAATAATTCGGGATGATGAAAGAATTTTTTTTTCATTTTGAAAAATGCACAGCCTTGCAAAATGAATTAATAATATTTTTTACTAATTGTTAGTAACTTCTGACTAAATTCACAGTAAGATTAATACTAATTCATATCAACAGAAAATTTCACTACGTGAGTCAAATTAAATATTTAACTAAATGAATTATTACAATTTGTCTCTGAATTAGTGATGAAATAATAAAAATTTGTAAAATATGGTTACTAATTTCATTAAGTACATTACTTTGCAATCTGACTATAATCTAGATCTAAAGAGTAGGAAACACAACTGCAAATTACAAAAGGTAGTTGTATCGTTTCTGACTTGAAACCATTTCCACCTACGCATCATAAACTCCACGGATCAGAAAAGCTTACATAGAAAACTGTAGAAAAACCGTTAGATTCATTTAGAGGCCGGAATCTAGGAACGTCGCCAAGAACAGTTTAATGGGAAACGGCGGTGAATGATTTGTACCGTCGCGGGCCACGTTTTAGTACAGTCAAATTGTCGCAACAAAAGTACAAACGCCCATTTATCTTTAGGAGTTAATTTCGTTAGCTTCAAACTCTTAATTTAGTGTAGAAAATACTACTCGTTTTCCAAAAACAATTTGTACCGCAAAATATTTTGGAGAAAAGTGCAAAAATCACGTTTAGGTATGTAGTCTTATATGTGTCAATTGTCGAAAGTAATTATTAAAAACAAGAGAATTAAAAATTCTGCGTGATATATTCGTAAAATATAACTAGGATGTTAACTAAATATGCATAGATAATAATTACACAGTCCTGCGAGGGTCACTTACAAAAATGACAGAAGGTGATCACAGAAAAAACTGGGGTTTCCATTAGAACCCATTTTTGGTTCCAAAGGAGCTGCAACAAAAATGAACCCCACTTGCTGAAAAGGAACCCAAAACGATAAATGAGCTCTAAATGATACCTCAGTTGGGGTTCTAAAGGATCCCAATTGTAAATGAGCCTATTTCTAAAGAACCTATTTTTCGCTTTGCCACTTCGACATTTTGTTTAATTAATAATACAATTTTTACCTGAAAGCACACATGTAATCAAACTCTGATGGACATAACTTCATGAAGACAATGAAGGTACAAAATATTACCGTAATTAAAATAGATATAATGACTTGATAGATGTAATTTGCAGGTTATGTAAGAAGCTTGTAAACATAAAGGCTTATTCATATGCAAGAAACTTTTCGACATGTCACTTTTTAAAAGTACAAATATATATTATTAGAAGTGCTGTAGGGTCGTTGCAAAAACAAAATTTTCTTTGTTTTATAATTTTAACATAAAATATAATAATAGATAACCAATTTGACTGTAGAGAAACGAATTTTTTTAAAGTCCTAATGCGCATGCGTCGCACCAGCAGCCTCACTGCATGTTGATCGCGCGCTTATTTGAAATGATAAAATATGCAAATCAATTTTTTACAACATAATTATTATAATATTATTATTATAATTATTGTTTAATAATTTTAAAGTACAAAAAATATTATGGATTATTCAGAATTGACATTTGTGAAGAAAAGTCTTCCTTCTTTTGAATTTAAAATCAATGATTCATTTGTAAATAGTAAAATCATAGGATTAATTTACCTTTTACTCTAAAAGTCTATTTTGTGATCTGAAAATTAATTTCTTTGATTCTAAACTGATGATTTATCATTAAAAATTAATTTACACATTTGATAATTTCAACAACAAAAAACATACACAGCGAAAAACACGATAATTGACAGAAATGGACTTGTAGATTGAACTATTTAAAAACTGTTACAGATTGAACTATTTTTAAATTTAAACATTAAAAATTGTGATATTTACAGGTGCAATAGTTCAAAATTGTATTAAATACATGCAGGAATCATCAGAACAACTGGTTTTCCTTCCCAAAGCACATACATTTTCAGGGTGGCGATTCGGCGGACAATTTCAAATTCCCGGTTATTCCCCGATTTTTCCCAGTCAAGTTTTTCAATTTTCCCGGTCAACTAAAAGTAACATATTCATATTTTCCGTAAAATGCAAAAATTTATTTTAATTCATGACGTTCACTCTGAACATCCTTTAACACAACAGAACAAAACATTGCAAAATAAACGAATTTTCAAAAAATACTTGAATTTTCCACTAAAAATATCAATTTTTCACAAAAAAATGAAATAGTTAAACTTTTCAACCAAAGTGATGAATTTCCAAATAAAATTATGAAATTAATTTTAAACCAAACATAAGAGTTTTCAATTAAAACAATGAATATTCAACTGAAATAGTTGAATTTTCAGACAAAAAAATTAATTTTTACTAAAAAAGATAAATTGTCAACCAAAACTTAAATAATTATATTTCAAGTTAAAGAAATTAATGTTTAACCAAACAAACGAAGGGATGAATTTTCAAATAAAAATCTAAATATTTAACTGAAATAGTTGAATTTTAAACCAGACAGATGAATTTTTTACTGCAATGATGAATCTTTAACTAGAATAATTGAATTTTGGACCAAGAAGATGAATTTCTACCAAAAGACGAATTTCCAACTAAAAAAGATAATTTTTCTACCAAAAATTGAATAAATAAATTCATAGGCAAAAAAAAAGAAAGTTAAAAAAAAGAGATGAATTTTCAACTAAAATTATGGAATATTCAACTGGAATAATAGTTACATTTTCATTAAAAAAAAAATAATTGCCTAAAATATTTTAAGTAATTTATTTAATAAATTACATTTTTTATACAAAATTATAGACAATGAAATGAATAATTGGATGAAAAAACTTCACTTCATTGGTGAATTTGTTGATGACAGCTCTCTCAGCTCGCGGAAATTGTTACAAAACATTTATTTAATTTTTTTTCATGAACATATTGCTTAAAATGTGTTGCCTCGAAAAAAAATTAAATAAACGTTTTCGAATAATTCCCGCGAGACGAAAGTGCTGCCATAAAATTGCCACTTCATAACCTCTAAATCCTAGTACCGATTGGTCCTATTGGGAACGATTGAAACTTTGCATCACTGAATCTTTCCCAATCGTGCACACACGATTAAGAAACACGATTAGAAACAATTCAAATTTTTTTCTATCATTCTGAATTGTTTTCAATTAATTATTTCTAGAAGGGAAAACAGTTTGCTTTTTCCGAAAATTGTACGTATAATAAATAATAATATCGTTTGTGTTTGCTTTACCGACATATTCTGTAAATCGCGAAATTACCAACCCGACTTTGCAAGCGGTTGGTTTGTGAATGCGCCTTTATGTTGTTCTTTTCATGTGCGCTCTAAACGAACCCTTTTGGGTCTCTGCAGGTATCTATTGGAGCTCAAATTCGAAAGGATACCAACTTTTATTTGAGCCGCAACATTAGTGAACCCCCAGTTTTTTCTGTGAATCTTCTAAATTTTTTGACGCTGAAAACGAATCCGGCAGCAGAAATTGTCTAGTACGCCAGGTTTTGGAGTAACTTTAGGTTAAATGGTCAAAAAATGGGCATTGTTCGACTAAAAGATACTTCAAAATCTGACGTGCTAGATAATTTCTGCTGCTGGATTCGTTTTCGGCGTCAAAAAATCTACAATATTCACCCCCTGTCATTTCTGTAACTGAAAAAACCTTAAAAAAGAAAGGCCAACATCGTGTGCCGAAATGTCTGCAGCAATTTATTATAATATAAATAATTTTCACTGTACCCTAAAGTATAATTTTCATCAATAATCTGAAGCGATCGATAAATAACTTACTTCAGCAAAACTCAAACATATTTACATTTCTAGTTTTGATTTTTAAAAAATCACAAGAGGAATTTTCAACAAATCTTGATTTAATAGTCGCAAATCATTTACAAGGTTATTTAAAAAATATCCCTAATCTCTAATAAAATATGTGTCCTAATTTGAAAAATACTACGTAAAGTATATTTTGAAAAATCGTTTTTTTCAAAAGCGTTCAAAAAATTCTACTCAAAATTAGAACACTACCCGGTTAAAAATTCAATTAACTGTATTTTCCCCGTGAATGAAACGTCTCTGTGTTGAGTAATTAAGTGTGAAATGGATGACTATTAGAAAATCGGAAGTGCATTATTAGAAATAATCTTTTTGTCCGACCCCCCTTGAAAACGCGCCATTGCATGCACGTGAGGCAGGCGTAATGTGGCCGCTTCCAGCCCAGTGGCGTTCGCATATGCGCCCTCCGCCGCCGGGCCAACATGAAACTTTACGCCCGCTACATAAAACTTTACGCCCGTTAAGTAACACTTTACGTCCGCTACATAAAACTTTACGCCCGCTACACATACACTGCACCACGCACGTGAGAATATAAAGGAAATTATCTTTAAAAAAATTGTATCGCTGCACCCCACAGTCTCCCTTGTGCTAGGTACGCTATTTCTTTCTTTCGCTAATAATCTAAAATTGTCAAGTACACCAAACATCCTTTATCTGCTTAACATGCTTGTTTTCAAGAAGGGTAGGACAAAAAGTATGGTGTGTATCAAGGGCGTACGGCTATTTTGCCTCGTGCGACTGCCGACCTCGCTTCGCTCGGGCGGCAAGTTCACACTCGTCAAAATAGCCTTCTTTACGCCCTCGATACACAATATACTATTAGCGATAAACGTATGACTTTATATCACTGATGGCGAGTACGAGTAGTCCCCATTGTTTTACGGATTGTTGGCGCACGTGTCAGGGAAAGGTTTACAACGTTGTAAACACGAGGTAGCACTGACGATGAAATCGAAAACATTTACGAATTTCCCACTATACATGTTTGTTAAACGTATCAACGTGTTTAGAATATTTAAGAGCATTTAGCATTCCGAGCATGACCAGCGAAGAGGCAGCTTTCAGTGCTTCCAGTCGCTCGTATACACGGAGAAAATTTATTCATTAAAATGTACCCAAATAGTTCGGTAAATGGAGGACATTACTGCATTTAGATCAAGTTTACAGTTATTTTAGGATTTAATACAAAACAGAGACATACAAAATACAAAAGAGTTCTGTAAAATCTCAATCCCAAAAGTGCAAATTCTGATATGTAATAATTGATATGAGGATTGTATTATGTTCATACCAGCATATTATAAAATAACGCAAAGTAATGTAAATTTTTATTGAATAAATGATATAAAGTTTAACTTCCTGTGATATTAACTATTCACTTCAAAGGAGGTATAGATCGCAGAATTTTGTCAGAGAATTTAACTTTTATTAGGAGAGGAATTACACAACAGTAAGGTAAAATGAGAGCGCTAGAGACGTCAACATTCTCAGGGCTGAAGTTTAAAGCAAAGTCCCCCTTAGAGACTTAAATAAAATTTAAATTCGAATAATATTGTAGGATTTTAGACAAATATTACTTAAATATTACGCAAATAAATATTAGTTATTAGGTTACTAAATAAAAATAGAATATATTTCAAATTGAGGTGTAAAGAAACGGGTGATGAAAAAACATCGCAACGGCGCTGGACAACTAACTCCAAGACCCGCTTTGTCCGTACCTTGAGCATTCGTCGTGTGTGTTGTGGTTTTCCGGATAAATATTGCGTTAAAAGTTTCAGTAGAAAATGGATTAAGTGTTTTTGGGTATTTTATCATAATTTTCTAGAGAGAATATGAGAACTCGGCACTGCAGGCTTAGCCTTGGACAGTGTGTTATTCGCTCTACACGAAGACTGGATAATAATAAAAAAAGGCGAATGCTTGAGAATTCGGATATCAATAACAGAGAACTACGATATAAAATCCTTTTGGATTTTATAGAAATAGGCATGCTTTACAGGTAATTTTTGCACAATTAACAAATATTTTTTAAATAACCTAGATTCTGCCCTTTAATATCTTGGATATTGTCAGTTAACATCTTCTTTTTAATATCTATGGATGCTCTTCTTCAATATCTAGATTTCTGTCCCATAGTTAAATCGCTAAGATATTAACTAGTAATATCTAGATAGTCCGCTTTAATATCTATTTTTCTCCGTGTATAAATGTGAAAATCTTTTGGTCCACCATTTTTATTTTTTTTACCTTAAATTCAGAATCAGCAACCCCAATATACATATACACAGTGTTTTTGTTGCTCTAGGAAGTTATTTAAGTTTTTAGTCGATATTTGGAAAGCTTTGAATAAAAAACGGATTTTCAAATTACCGAACAGGTATCTTTTTCAACTTTTGACTAGACATATTTAGCAACACAAAACAAAAGGTTTCATCAAAATCGTAGTAGCTCTAGATGTAAATGAAAGTACAGTGCAAAGAAGGCTATGGGATATTTTGCGCTATTAGAGTTTCAGTTTCAGTCACTTTAATTATCATCTGTTAAAAAGCAGTAAATCGAATAATAAAGTTAATTGTAGGAACTTCTTAATGGATACGTGTAGCGGAAATGTATTATATAATTGTATAATATATACCTGCATATCTAACTCCATTACGTCGAGAGACTATCAGAAACATAAAACTTAATACAATAAACTATACTAAGTTGAATTTAATAAAAAAGACGAATTTTCAACAAAATAGTTGAATCCTAAACCAAAGGAGATTAATTTCTAACCAAACAGTTGCATTTGTATCCAAAAAAGATGAAATTTCTACTAAAACAGATGAATTTTTAAACAAAAAGACGAATTTTCAACAAAATAGTTAACTTTTGAATCAAAAAGGATGACTTGAACAAAATTGTTGAATTTTCAACCGAATAATAAAATTTGTAACTTAAACATAATCGTCAGGAGAAAGAAACTGCAAAAAAATAGAAATACAAGGGAAAAAATCAATAACTAGAATATTATGCCAGGGTGGTCGCAAATCTTCATTTTCAAAATTCCCTAATTTTTGCCTGACCTATTTTCCATTTTTACTGACCATTAATATTCAAATTCCAGAAACTTAATCTTGTAACATTTTTAACATACCATATTTTATAAACGGAACAAAACAATTTCTAATTAAAATTATAAATTTATTATCCTTGACAGTTATCTAAAGTAACTCTGATAGAAATTGTTTAACTTTTGGATTATTTTTTTTCAAAATTCCTGACTTTTCCTTACCAATAAAATTCCCCGATTTCCAGGTTTTACCTGAACTACGGCCACCCTGATTACATCCAATCATCCCTAATTAATCAAACTTCAATCTTGAAAGTCATCGATCACTTTGAGCTAAGACGTATATAGTTCCTGTTTTTACTCATGGTCGAATTTAGTTTCACAGATTTTCTTATCAGTCTATAATATTCAATCTGAACCATAAGAAATATGAGCTCAAACTACTACAGAGGCTATTTATTATTAAACATGCGTGGTTGGTAGCAAGAACAGAAACGTCATCGTTACAAATGACACTTTGTGAACAGATAAAAGAAATGTAGCTAACAAGCTGAAAATGATAAAGGCTTAATTTTTAGAAACCACAATCTATAACTTCAATCAATTTGAAATTCAGGCGTTCTCCTCGAAAGCGGAAAGGTAGAATATCAATTTTGTGTTAAGAGTCAATTTTGCTCTGAACATTTTTGCATCAGAAAGCAAAATTAAAGTTTTTGTAAAATATACATATATTATGTATGTATTTTTTCTCTAAAAAGTACAAAGTTTATTTATATCATTCAAAATTGAAATAGTTTTCTTTTCATTATACAAATGTAATTAAACATTTCTTGAAGATTCAGTTTCAAATCAAAAAGCAAACATTCAAATTGAAACGGGTTTCATTGCTTTTCGTTGAAAATATTTGGAGTAGACTGAATTTTTAAAATTGTTTGATTCTCGGTTCGACTTTTACAGCTTTCAATTTGAATTATCATTGAAGAATCTTAAATGTATTAATTCACAATTATTGAATTTCAAAATAGCCGTACAAAAATTCAAACAAATTTTAAATCTTAACAAACTGGAAATTCTTTCAAAATGGAAGAAATTGAAAAGGAAACCATTTTTATTCTGAGGCCTTGAAGCATACATAATTTCAGTACCAAGCACACAACTTTTAAATCTCAAAAATTTCAAAGGATTAATTTTAAACTTACAGCGATAAAAACTGAGTAACTTTGAATTGAAAGAGGTAAGAATTGTACAACATTTAATTTTAAGCATCCGACATTGTTTTATTTAATTTAAAAATGTCTCATTTTTAATTTAAGCTAACAAAACTAAACAACATTATTTTTATTTTAGGGCGCTCAAAATTCCAAAAATTCCCGATGAAGCATTATTCTGGCATTATGATTTTTGAAATTAACTCGTTGAAATTGTTTTGACAGATTGAATTTTTTGTTTACTAAGAATATGCAAATTCTACGTAAAAGTTTTCTTGTTTATTTCCCGTTATTTCCCAATCTCAAGAAATTCGCTCGAGAAATAAGTACTCAAAAGTAAAATAAAGTACTCAAAATATTCGATTGCTCATTTGTGATATTTATGAAGTATGCGAGAGAGTATATTACGTCAATTAAGAGACACTGAATAATAATTAAGATCAAAATAATTTGTAAGAAGACTGGATCTATGTATAAAAGTTACGACCCTGTAACTGGTTTTCTGTTGGGTTTACGAAATAAGGTTCAAATTCTCTCGTTCATTTCCTGGTTCAGTGATCCTCATTTTTCCACTCTGAAAGGCTTCAAATTTCTAATTATTCACGAATGCTTTACAAATGAAATTATTTAATTTTAAAATGCTTTTGATTCAACTATTAATTTTTAAATACTATTATAATAAAAAATTTGTCAATAATTTTGAATGTACTTCTATATTTTGCAAATCAAATAATAACATTTGAGTAAAAATTGGCAAAATATGAATTCGCGTTGCTTTAGGTTGAGTAAATTAAAGCTAAAAAACTTTTCAGTGGTACAATCGGGATTCAAGTCATACTTTCTACTCAGCAAGATTTTTAAATTTGCAAGAGTCATGGAAGGTGTCTAATATTGTTATGGGCCGTACTCAAATTACGTAACGGGTTATATGCCCTCTCTAAGTACTCCCTCCCTCCTGTAACGAATCGTAACAAAATATTTCTACACCAACCGCCTACTCTACGTAATTTATGGTTTCCAGAAATAATAAGATATGGGACTTGAAACTAATGGAAATTTTTAGTATTTAAGATTTTCCACACCAAAATATAAATTTTAAAAAAGAAGTAAATTTTCTACAAAAATATTGAATTTTCAACCCGAAAAAAACGAATTTTCAGCAAAACAGTTGAATTTTCAACCAAAAAGGATCACTTCTTAAACAAAATTGTTGAACTTTCAACCAAGAAAGATGAAATTTCTACTAAAACAGATGAATTTTTAAATCAAAAAGACCAATTTTCAAAAAAACAGTCGAATTTTCATCCAAAAAAGATATCAGTTGACCTTTCAACACCAAAATATGAGTTTTAAACAAAAAGGAAATTGTCTACGAAATAGTTCAATTTTTGCCCAAAAAGGATGAATTTTTAAAAAAATTGATGAATTTTCAACCAAACAGTTGCATTTATATCCAAGGAAGATACAACATTTCTACTAACACAGATAAATTTTTTAATTAAAAAGACAAATTTTCAAAAAAATAGTTGAATTTTCATCCAAAAAATATTTCAGTTGAGTTTTCAAATCAAAATATGAAATTTAAACAAAAAGTGAATTTTGTAAGAAAATCGTTGAATTTCCAACCAAAATTGATGACTTTTTAACAAAATTGCTGAATTAAAAAAAAATAAAATGTACGACTAAAAAGATAATCGTCAGTACGAAGGAACTGAAAAAAAAGAAATAGAAATACAAGGCAAATAAATTACTAACAAGAACATTCAATTAGTGTCACCGCCAAACTTCATTTTTTAAATTCCCTAATTTTTCCCTGCCCAATTTTTCATTTTGCCTGGCCATTAATATTCAAAGACCAGAATCTTAAACTTGTAACATTTTTAAACTAGAATCTTTTATAAACGGAATAAAACGGTTTGAAATTAAAATTGAAAATTTTCAAATTTATTCTTCTTGACAGCTATTTAAAGTTATAGAAATTCCGTGACTTTTGCAAGATTTTTTTTAAATCCCTGAATTTTCCCTGATCAATAAAATTCCCTGACTTCTTTTTTAACCTTTTGCTGGCTAGATTCGTTTTTCACTCATCAGGTTTCTTTGGCACGTAAAGTTAAATTCATATTAACTTTCTGGAAAGTGCCCGGAAAATGCCCTAAAAAATGCAAAATAGCAGTTTTATGTAAAATTCATGCTAAATACGGTATTTTCAGAACTTTTTCAACATGAATTATTTTTGTTTGATAAGTGACAAGTTTCCAAGTATTTTATAACTATGTAATTTTAAATTGCCTCAACACTTTTTTTCAGACATTTTTAATAGGCTCCGTCCTTTTTTTAATGTGCACTATTCGAAGAATAATGCAGAAATGACCACTTTGTTTACATTTGGTACATTGTGGCATTTTAAGGTCTCACAAGCAAGGCTTTTTTTACATTTTTTTGGGAAACAAAGCAGAAAGCACTATGAAAAATTTGTCCTTAATAAGCACAGTTTCTCTTATTTTAAAGATTGTTTATGGAATGTCTACCATCATTTTTTAATAAGTTTAAAAAGTAAAATATAATGATAAGAAACCATCTTTTTTTAGTAGTTATTTAATTTTCATTGTGTACTTTCAACGAGCTGTCAATTGCCCAAGCGCCAGACTACCTTGCCTATGCGCGAGCACCGACCGCACTCGAAGTAAAACAGTCATAGTTCTTTAACCACTGACTCAATCGAAGTAATATTTTCCAGAAAACTTCTTTATTTCTTTTTGAACAACTATCCGGCTGGAACTATTAGCTTGCTCAAAATTCGCTCGACTCCTCAAACACTGGAAAGTATTACTGTCCAATTTTTACAACATTATGAAAAAACTTATATTTTTTTCATATAAATATTTGAACTTTTAACATCCACCATTACCCTAAGAACAGTGCAAAGCATAATCGCTGTAAATTTTAATACGAAATTCTCAAAATTGAGTGACTAAGCGCGAGTTGAAGTAAAAAAAAAAAGAATTAAATTTTGGTTTGGTAAAAGAAAATAGTTTTTTTTATTTATTTCGAAAACTACAAGAGCTACCATTCTTTAACGAAGAAAAAAAGATGCACAATTAAATTTCCTATTTAAATCTATGCTTTCAAAATTGAAACATTTTTTACAAGCTCTCAGGGGCCAACAAAAACGGTGCGCTAGAATTCTATAACCGGTTATTGCATGTAACCCCTCAATCACTGCGAGCTATTTGTTTCATTTGCGAATTTCCAACAATTACGTACATGAATGAAGGAGCCCCCCTTCCCCGACCCCTTTAGCTATACGTAATTTTAGTGCACTCCCTTATGTACAAGCTTTTTCTGAGACACTCTTACTTTAAGCCTTAAGGTTTTAGACATTTGAAACGAAAGGTTTCACTCCAGTTTCTCTCTGACAAGAATCAATCTAGAAAAGAAAAAAGCTGGATCAGCATTTCTTTTCTAATCTTGTTTTTCCTTATAGTTGAGTTTTTTTATTCAATGAAACAGGATTGAAACCTCAGTTAAAAACATCTACAAATTTCTATTGCATATTTGAATAAATTATTGTGCAAAGTATCGACATATTTTGTCTGGTACCATTTGTGAAAATACTAAAACCAAACTCACCTTTGATTTGTGTTGTTTCCTTTTTATGTTCATTCCATCATTTTCAATATAATCAGGAACATCTTTTCTGTTACTGAAGTTGAAGACCATTGTATTATTTTGCTGATTCCATGGCTTCGTGTCCCAAAGACCTCCACTTCCAGAACCGACTTTCTTCACTTGAATCTCTTCTGCACTTTTTAAACTTACCACAACTTTTGTAGGTTGTTCGATGCTTTTGACTCGATTTATCAAATTTTTTTCTAGTTCTCTGTTACTCAAATTTTGCTGCGGCAGTTGTGTTTTTGTAGAAACCAATGGTCGAATGATCCCTATCTGTTTTTGAGGTGGTGAAATCGACTCGGACCGCTGATATCTTATCGTTTTAGACTCGTTGCCTTGAGGATAAGTGGTCATTGTCATAGACCTGATTAAGCCTAAACTTGAAATTGCCCCAATAGGTCTATTTTCCACCACATTAGGTGACTCATCCTTATTAGAAATACTAATTTTTTCATTCTTTCCTGACCCAAGCCTCTCTTGAATTCGCGCCTGATTATTCAAAGCAGCATCATCACTAGGAGTCGCTGTTGTTAATGAAAGAGACTTACTTTTAACAGGTTCAAGGTTGTTTTCAAGGGGTAGGTCCTTCGAAATTTTCTGTCCACTCGACGCTGCTCCAGGTAAATAACTCTTATCATTGGTGGACTTATCACCGAAAATAAACTGCATCGTTGTTCCAGCTTTTCCAATATTATCTAAAACAGATTTGGAAACACTCCTTGGTCCGTCGACTGCTTCAATTTCTTTTGCAGACTCCACTGGCGACGAGATACTTATTTCCTTAATTTCTTTTGGATCCTTCCCCCCCTTAAGCTCTTTATGTTCCCTGTAATCTTTGATTTCCATAAATTCACTATTTTCACTTTCCATTACCTCCATTTCTGGAGTCTGAATCTTGTCATCTCGTTTTGCATCACAAGTCGGTTTCACATTTTCCTTCTCCATTTGATGCCAGAATTTTGGAGCTTCTGGCGCAGATACTTGTTTCACAAATTCTCGACTAGGACTTGAAGGTTTGTGAACTGGAATTGAATTTTGCCTGGTGACATCTTTCTTTGGCGATGCCGGTGAAGACAACCTTGGAGAGGATATTCTCGGGGATAAAACAGGAGTCACGGGGGGAGACTTAACAATAATTTCGAGGCAGGATTTTAATTTATTGAGCGAAGGTTCCGGACTCGGGGCTGGAGAGAATTTTATTTTAAAGGATGGTTCTGGGGAAGCTGAGGGAGAATGCGAGTTCTCAATTTGCTGAAATTTGGAAACTACGGATGAGACAGATTGAATAATCGGATCCGTGATGACACCCTCATTCCGATACTCTTCCAATCTATCCTGCTTTCCTATCAACTCAGCATTGGGTTTCTGTGAAAGAACGATCTTCTTTGGAGAACTGGGACCCCTGTTAGTCCCATTCGTAAAAGGTTTAGGCTGAAGGGGTGGCTTGGGGCTTATTATTTTTTTCTGCTTTTGAGCTTTGCAGGTGTCATTAATGGTCTTGAAGGTCGCAACTTTGGCAGCTACCTCACCCTTTGGCTTGAGCTTTTTTGCCGAACCCTCGAAAATTCTCATAGTGGTCTTGACTAGATCCGGTGGTGGCCTTTCGGTCTCCGCCAGGACGGGTTTTATCCTCTTGGGTTTGTTGACAGCCTTCGGCCGGTCTGCATCCGCCAAGCGACTCTCGATCTTCACAGACGTTCTGTCGATCAGGATAATATGATCGTTGATGGCTTCTTGTTTGAACACGGACCCAAACCGGTTTAGCGCAGAGTTTGGTTCCTCTGGTGTCGAATTATATCTCATGAGAGTCTCCACGCTCCTCGCCCTTTTCATGGAATCATTACCCCTCGAGGTGTTCCTGTATCTCTCTGTTTTCGTCAGCACATTTTTCTTCGTATACTTGTTGGTCGTTTTCTCCGGAGGATCTTCTGCGCAGTCGAGGAGATCCTCGAGACTTGCGGCGCGCCTGAATCGTTGCACGGAACCTCGACTCTTATTCGTTTCGCGCAAAGTGAGGTTAAGGTACTTGCTTTTCAGTTTGTTGACAATTCCAGGCCCGTACTGCAACTCCTCGGAACTGTCACTTTCACAGTCCTCGGACACTTTGTTTCTTATGAGGGCCATTCCGACCCGTGTTTTTTTCGAGACCTCGATCAGCTGGAAAATGTCACTGTCACTCTCCCTCTCGACTCTCCTGGCTCTGTACATTTCACTGCTATTTTCCGACTTGGACTTTTCGTGCTCGATCTCGGCGGTTCTACCGGCATCCTCCGAATCGGAACAAACACCCGCCTCGAGACGCATGTTGCGCGCGACTGGTGAACGTGAACTTTCGAAAGAAGCGGTCACGACTGTGGCGCCACAGGTTGATTCCCGCGAGGAAGATACCGCACCTGCAATACCTCCTCCTGCGACGAGGTTGACACTCACTGCACTAGTAGCACTAGCACTAGTTCTCAGCTGATGCTGATCCTGAACAAGCGAGAGGATCGCGTCGGAAGTTTCTACCCCACCACCATTGGCAGCAGAGCCAGACGCGCACAACTTGACGCTTGCACCGTTGCTGTTGCTGGCGAGCACTTTTTTGCGACGTTGTAATAATTCCCGCTTCCACTGCGGCACATTGTTGCCATTGTCAGTGCTGTTGCTGCTGGAAGCCATATTCGGACCCCTATGGTAAACACTGTCACAACACAAACCTGTGATCCCTTCTTTATCCTAACAATAAGATTGATTGCTTTTGCTCATTTAATGCTCATTTGGTGCACTGCCGCCGCCACGGTTTTTTATTTTGCTTTTCTCTTGGTGATTCACTGGCCGAAATCAATGGTATCTAATTCAAGTGGAATTTCCGGCGAGAGGGTTAGGTTTCGGAGCACCCCGGCGACAGGTCGTACGGTCTATCATGTTGTCGAGTGTGAACTCGCGACTGGAGTGGAGAAACTGAAAGGCGAGTATAGTAGTGTGCGAGGAAAGAATGCAAACAAACGCACCGCGGTTGCGGTAATTCTGTTTCTGTCGTTCGGAGCAGAGCCGGCGACGACGACGACTCACGTCACGACCACGACTGCCTGCTGGAAAGGTGGAAAGTTGACTGGCAGTCTGGCACTGTGCAGTGTGCACTGTGGTGGGTACAAATGTATGTATAAATTTAAGGGGGAGTGTATTATTTTATTAGACAAGACAATACGGGAGAGACGAACCGTGGAAAGCAAAGACACACCTGTACGAGAAAAAAAGAAAGAGGAAGTGACACGCACTCTTGCACACAGTCGTCTTGAATCGTGAAAACTGAAATAAAACCCGTGGATGGTGGGACGTGCGCTGTAGTGATTATAGCGGCACAGTGCACGCTGCCCTGTGACGTCACGGGCTCGCACCGCTCGAAAATCGTTACGCCGGCACTAAACTCGCCAAGTCATGTTCAGGTTGTAGAGTGCGTGTTGATAAGGCTTTATACTGTTCACTGTTTATCGGTCTTTCTGTAATTATCTAGGGGGCTACTATGCCGGGAAGTGACCTGGAATATTTCGAGACTTTGAAATAAGACTAGAAAATAACAGTTAATTAAATTTTTTTCAGGGTGGCCGCATGTCAGGGATTTTGACAAAAAATTACAAATGTCAGAGAATTTCTGGAAGATAAAGTCACTATAGTCACAAATTTTGAATGAAACAATCACTTTACTCAATTTTCTTTCAATAAATTAACCCATGGGTTCACCGGTATTGAATTCAGGACTATACCCATTTCGGAATTTTCTTGAATTTTGAAATATTGTAGGGTATTTCAAAAGGTTGGAAGGAATTTTGAAAAGATTGCAATAAATTAAAGGTATTTCAAAGGATTTGAAAGATTTCAGAATATTTTTAAAACATCCAAGGAATTTTTCAAAAGTATTAAAAACTTTTCAAATGATTTCGAAAGATTTCAAAGGATTTAAAATATCTTTCAGTATTTCAAAAGATTCCAGGCATTTTCAAATGATTAACAATTTTTCAAAGAATATGGATTGATTTTATAGGACCTATAAAGTTTTAGAATATTTATAAAGATTGCAAGGGATTTTAACAGATTTCCACGGTTTTGAATGATTTAAAGGAATTTCTAAGAATTTTACAGATTTTAGATTATTTTTTTAAATTCCAAGGCTTTTTCAAGAGCTTAAAAAAATGTCAAGGGATTTTCAATTAAATGTCAGTAATTTAATGGGATTTCAAACGATTTAAAATATTTTATGGTGTTTTAAATTATTCCAAGGCATTGGAATATCAGAGAGCTTGGAAATCTCCAAACTGTCTCGACTCTCGGTACAGAGGGTCCACAGACAGTGTGGCAACCTAGTGGCATTCTTGCTGATTGGCTCAGTTTTCTTATAGATATTTTGGTATATATAGATATACTACACTATAGAAAACCTCAACGTAAAATGGTGGCATCCCTTCTCGAAATGGCGACATCCGGCTAGGTTGCCACACTGTCTCTGGACCATCTGTATGCCCTCTGTTGTGCAAAATCACTGATTTCAGGGCCGTATTTATTATCTCTAATATCACTTTTTCAAAACGAAATATTTATTTAAAAAAATAATTTGTTCCTCGACATCTTTCTCAATTCATTTTTCGAGATTTTTTTTAATTAGTTTAATTCGATTGTTTTCTCCCTGGAACCAAATTTAAGACCAAAATCAGTATAATATTTTTCTTTGTTTTCAGCAGTTCAATAGGGTCATTAACAAAAATTATATTTTTTTCTTAAAGTAAAGTTTTTAATAAATTTTGACTCTTAAGGAATTTAAATATGAAATTGAAACTGAATTTTGTTTCTGTAGATATGTAAATGTATATTTTTTAAACTAAACCTGTTGCGTCTCCATAGCTCGAAAAACAATTTATATATATATATATATATATATAT
>CAKNYM010042785.1:39463-61712 GCA_932195095.1 Andricus curvator | reverse complement strand
TGAAGCTTACTAAGAGAGTATTAGCCTGCGAAGCGCGCAATAGCGAGTACACGAAGTGTGAAAACCTAGACGACAAATGTGTCCGAGCGCGAAGCGCGCGATGAGAATGTGCCCGCGATGCGGGCAGATTTTTTTTAAATGTAACCATCAATATACATCGCTAAATTATTAACAAATTAATACCTATAATTTAAAAAATCATATTGTGATCCGATTCTCAGTTCTCAATATAAAAATCGATCCGATTCTCAGTTCTCAATATAAAAATCAATAAACATGTTTAAATACATTTTTATAGAAAAAGAAGAGCGTGTCAAAATACATTGCTAAATAATTAAAACATATGTACATGTCATTTTGAAAAATTGAATTCAAATACTCATTTCACGGCAATTTTGTAAATCTGTGAAGCAAGAAACATCGCTAAGTCATCCAAACATCATATTAGAACGTTTAAATAATTTAGAAAAACAACAGCATACGACAAAACATCGCTGAATAATTAAAATATATCCACATATAATTTTGAAAATTGAATTAAGATACATGCCTCTCTTTTTTCGTAGTTATCTCACTTCTCCATACCTCAGAGATGTAAATTGAAAAAATTCAAACTTCGATAAATTAAAGCTTGGAATCTCCTCTTTAAAATGAGATCAAGAACATAATGAAATATTCACTTGTTCTCGAATTATAATAAAAAATGTGGAAGCATGTCCAAGACGAAAATCAGTTCGTCGAGCGGCAGTCGAATGTCGAATTTAAATCTTTTGTTAACGTGCGAAAAACAAAAGACCAAAAAATGTAGTCACCAATGGACCGTCCGATTTTCGTCTTGGTTATGCTTCCACATTTTTCATGTCAATTCGAGAACCAGCAGATATTTTATCATGTTCCTAATCTCATTTTAAAGATGATATTTCCAACTTTAATTCCGACAACCTTCCATTTTTTTCCATTTCCTTCTCTGAAGCGTGCAAAAAGTGGAATTTGATAATCTAGAATTTGTCACAAACATTTAAAATAATTATATAATTGAGTATTTGAGCTAGACGTCACGATCATAATAGGATAGGTGTAAATGTCATGAAGGTTAGCATAGTTAGTACATCCTTACATGGGAATGCATGCGAATTTTTGTAAAAAATATTCTAAACGTAAAAGTAAGTTATAAATAATAAATGTATCCATATTTTTCAAGTGTTAGAGTGCCCAATTCTGATCAAATCGATCCGATACTCCAACCTGAAATTTGGTATATCTTATTTTATTGTAAATATGTACCAACGATGCTAACCTTTCTGACATTTCCACCTATCCTATCATAACCATGACGTAATGGTAGAATACTAAATTGTAATAGAGGTATGAAACATAAATAAACTTTGATTGTACAGACCATAGCCAATATTAAATGACATAATATTAATGTCAGTAATCAATTCATGTTACCACCTCGGTTACCACACAAAAGAAAAATTTAAATTCAATAATTATTTGGTCCAACATAAAGAGCAATAAAGAATTATTCCCATTGAAACATTGAAGTAATGTTTATTTTATATTTTCCAAAAAATTCTCATTGTTATTAAACTTTTAAACTTATTTAAAAAAAAATTAAAACCTAATTATAAAAATTAAATTCACATACTAATTTCACAACATCACGAAAACTGACAAAAATTACAGAATTGGAATAAAGGTATTTTGAAAATAAATAAACTTTTTTCATATAAATTATAACCAATATTTAATTACATTACCCTAAAGTAAATAATCAATTCTCGGTACATTCTCATTGCGCGCCGCGCGCGCGGCTCGCAGGTTTGAGCGCGCCTAGGGCGCGCGAATTTTAGTTCTCGCGCTTCGCGCTCGAGAATATATTCGTTTCGCGCTTCGCGCTCGATAATGTATTGACCTCGCGCTACGCGCGCGATCTTTGCATTTCCCACACATTTGTGCATAGACCTTTCAAAATTAAAGGTCAAAGCGTCAACAACTGTAATTTGATGATTGTGAATTCTCTTTTGTTAAAGCTCCTTCGGCTTTAACGAACACATTCTTATCACGTACCTCGTGCTTCGCACTCGATTTTGTCCCAAATGTGAACTTTTCTACATTATGTTCAACACTATTATATTTAATGTATATTATATTTATTTCTGTACCTCGATCTGGTACTGCTTATTCAGATATTGTAAAGAATGTACACATTTTATTTTTCATGATGACTTTAATATTTTCTCCTTACTTTGAACTAATTTTTATTCTCAGCTGCTCTGAAAATTCGCCCGGTTTGATCGCGCAAATCAAAAACTGAGATTCAAACTCCTCATAAACTACAATCATAAAGTGAAACTAAACATGTTTTTTTCAATTTGACTATGAAGAGGGTTCTCAAAGCACCTACGGCTTTGACGATTACATTCTCATTGTGATACTCGCGCTTCGCGCTCAACAGCTAGGTTATACAGACAATTGCTTTTGAAAAATAAAACCATGTAAACAAAATGAAACGGAATATAAGAAATTGGTATGTTTTTCGTTCAAATGTTTTTAAATATTGGATTTCCTTATTAAATATAATTTACATTGTTGAAATAAGTGATACAAAAAGTAGGAAATAGTACATTTCGTGACTAGTGTGGACTGACGGCCTTTTTGAAACGAGCGCAATGTTTTTGTAACGAGTCGTAGGTAAGGGCGCCGTAGGCGCCCAAGCCAGAGACGAGTTACAAAAACATGGCGCGAGTTTCAAAAAGAAAAGCCGTCAGTCCAACAGGAATCACGAACGATACTTTTCAGAACAAAATCATAAATGGCGTGATTTCATTGTCTCCATGGAAAATTGCAAAATCACGTTTTGAGTCGGTGAAGGTACGCATGAGCTCTACTGCATTTTTGTTCTAACGAGCGTGAATGAGACAACAAAGTATAATGTGCGAGGCGATAGGAACACGTTATACTCTTCGTTAGAAACATCGACTCACCAATCCGCTATGAATTCTCTTTCTATCTTTGTCAACCACGGTAGCTACTCAAAAAGCGTACTTTTGCGTTTGGCTATGGAGGCATGAAAACATCCATTTTTATGATTGCGTTCTGAAAAAGAAGTTTATTTTAATTAATGTTTACAATAATATAGTAATATAGACAAGTTTTCTTGTCGTGTACAAGAAACTTTCACAAAAATTTCGGAAACTCTTTAAAAAATTTTGTTTCCAAATTTGAAAATGCTCTTACTATTTGAATTTTGATCGAATCAAAAAATTTTATGAGGATAGTTTCGAAATATATTTCATATCTAGTAAAAATTTTGATTGCAATTTTTTAATCTATCAGAAAAATATTTTTTTTCTTCTATTTTTTTGAAATTTTCAAAATGTTGAAAAGTATATAACGTTTTGAATTTTTATCGAAATTAAAAATTTCATTAGGATAATTTTCAAGACTTTCTCCCATCTAAAAGAAACTTGGACAACAATTTCTCAAACGTTAGCGTGGCTACTACATTCAGGTAACCATACTGCCGTACAAACTAAAAAGTTATGTAGGTGCTCGCCGAGTTGAACGGAGATATTCAAGAAAAACCATTTGCGCTAAGAACTTTAGTATAGGAACACATTTTTATTATTGCAAGTACCCCTTTTTGGTAAAACGCATTTGCTCTTCCTGATTTTGAAATAAAAAACTGATTATTTAAACAATTTCTATTAAAAAATATACTTGCGAAGTTTTTCGGAATCAAATCCCAGCTAAAAAATACGCAAAGTCGCTTGCGGAGTGTTTCGCTGTAAAGTGATCGAGCGTCGGCCCTCGATACAACAAGAGAAATCCGCAAACGCCATGTGAGGCATGGTGGGGGCTAGAACTTCTTCAGAGCCGCACTTCATTTTATAACTAATTTTCAGCATAAATAATATGACTGCATATACGCATTTCATGTTGTAAAAAATATGTTGCTGTTAATTAAAAGCAAGCTTAATATTCGCTGGTAAAACGAAGGAAAAATATTATAGTTATGAGTACAGTCAAACCTCGTTTATCGGGACGCCCTCGAAATGTAAACACCTCGTTTATCGGGATTCGGAGGGGTCTCCCACTACTACCCCCAGCCTCAAAACGGGTTGCCATGACACCTTGCTGTGTTGTTATTTACGGGTTATGTGAGGTTATGTACAACGCAAGAAGTGCATGTGATCAAAAAGAATTTTAAATTTCCGCTACTCCCACCACGCTCTCACCTTACCCCACTTCAAGTGCTTATGTATAAGGAGCGGTGGTTGGAAGGGAAACAATATGTCCCGATAAACGAGGTTGCAAGATCCCGATAAGTGAAGATCACGATAAATGAGTGTCCCGATAAACGAGGTTTGACTACAATGAATATTATAATATCGTCATAGACGTGGATTCTTCGAAACACTTGTACGATTTTATATTCGAAGTAATATGTGATTTAAAATTAAAATTTGAGAATACAATAATAATTATAATATTATTTTATTATTAATTGCCAACGGCGATACCACTCTGGAAACACCAGTTCTCGTAAGATCACTGAAGTTAAGCATTGTTGGGCGCGGTTAGTACTTGGATGGGTGACCATCCAGGAATACTGTGTTGCTGTTGGCCCGTCGTGGGTGTGGTGGGCCCACATTGGTAGTAAATATCCACCTAGAAACACTACCCGAATCGGGTAGTGAGGCAATGAACTTTCGAGTTCAAACTGCTAATCAATTTTTTTTTTCAATTTTTTATTTATTATTAATTGAACAATACTTACTAATAATGAGATATGTGTAAGAAAATAAATTAAACCCCAAAAAAAACGCCCCAAAATCTTGAAAATTCTTTTAGATTTTGGAAATACTATTATACAGGGTGTTTTTTTTAACTTGAGACATCGAAATATCTAAAAAAATACGCATCCTATGAAAAAAATATCCGTAATAAAAACTTTTTACTTTCGAGGGGAAAAGCTATTTTGAAAAAATTTACCCCACCCCAACCCCCAGGAGGGGGGTGGGAAATCGAAAAATCGAAAAAAAAAATCACGAATCGCAACAAATTTTTCGAATAATTGCGGTTCCCATTTGAAATTAAAAAGTTACCCCCACTCCAGCCTTCTGGGGGGTGGGGTGAGGTAAATTTTTTCAAAATCGCTTTTTCCCCTCGAAAATAAAAAGTTTTTATTAGGGAAATTTTTTTCATAGGTTGCGTATTTTCTGAAATTGTAAAATCTTGGAAAATAAACCCAGAAGAAGGCGAAAGGATTAAGTAACAAGGTGTTTTGTCGTAATTTAAGTTATGATATAACAAATTTGCGACCCCCCCCCCACGGAAGAAGAAAAACAGTTCAATTTTCAATTATATCAAAATTGCAACACCACCTAAATTTTAAAATCTGTAATTTCATTATTTCACCACAAAATTTAATATTAATTGATAAAATTGACTCGTCTTTGACGAAGCTCTTGAATTTCCCCAGTTTTCAAGTGTCACTTTTAGTTTCGCGGTTAAAACTTTTTATGAAAATGAATGAAATTGTCTGTATGCAGAAATATAATTTAAAAAATAATCGTCCATAAGAATTTGTATTTGTTTCTTGACACATTAAGTAAAATACGACTGTATTCTTCAAGGGCACGAAAGAAACTGATTCTAAACGGTAATACTTGACAAGCGTCAGATTAGACTTTCGTATGTTATAAGAGCCGACCGTTACGGATATTTGAAAATTCATTGAAATCCTTTCAACTTATTGAAATAAATTAAAAATTCGTAAGAATATTTTTAAACACCCGAAAATCTTGAAAATTATTTTAGATTTTGGAAATACACTCATATATTGGAAAATCTTCGAAAGACTGTGAAATTCCGAAATTCTTGTGAAAAAATTCCCTGATAAGCATTAAAATATTATAAAATTCCGTGAAATTCCATGAAATCTGAAATTTCCTAAAATTGTAAAATCCTTGAAAGTAAACGAAAGGATTAAGTAACAAGGTGTTTTATCGTAATACCTCTTTTTAATATTTATGCTAGGAGCTTTTTTTTAAAAAAGTAAATAAACAAACATAAGCTTTTGACTAAATTTTGAATCTGACACAGATCGCACTTTAGCGTGGAAATAAACCTCCTAATAATCTTAAACGCAGTTCAGGCATAGTAATTATTTACTATTAGGAATTTTTATCTTAAACATCAAATAAACGGTTATAAGCTTTTGAATTATTAAAGAGTTCAGAAACAAATAACATAGCAGTACATAGTCTGAGGCCCCAAGAGTGAGAATAAATCTCAAAAACGTTACAAGATTTTTTTTTCAATTACGTCAGGTCGCGGCCTCGTGACCATTGGAGATGAATTTGTGCAGCGCCTCCGAACTATTCCGAACGATCGTCTGCTTACCGAATTTTGAAGATTCTCGTTGCTAAAACTACTGTCCCGTTCAAGAATTCTACGAACATTTTCAGAACAATGCAGAGAATTGTCTGCCGCAGAGTAATGCAGAGCATCTCTGCATTTTTGCTGAAGTGCTTCAATTTAAACAGTAAAGCAGAGACTTTTACAGAGTATTTGCGAATATTCTTTGCAGAAAACTCGCTGAGAAATGCATGAAAATGCAGACCATTTTTTGAAGAAGAGTAATGCAGAGTTCTTGTGCATTTATGCTAAAGTGTTTCAATTTAAGCAGTAATGCAGGGGACGTTTGCAGAGGACTTGCAGAGCTATTGCAGGGATATTATGAAGTAATTTGCAGAGCATTTGCAGATAATTTTTTCCACCAGTGATTGTTTAAATAATTACATAATGTTTTTTAAAAAAATTACTACTCCAAACAATGACAAACTATTACATTTCAATCAGAAAATACGATTATTTTTTACATTTTTTGGGAATAAATAATTGTTTAAATAAGTTACATTTGTTTAAACAATAAAAAATTGTTTAAAAAGTCATGGGATATATTCAAATGGCCCATTAGCAATTATTTGTATGAAAAAGACGACGGAAATTGCTAAAAAGTAACAATAATACGTAAAAATGTAGTTTTTTTATTTTTGGATCGTATTTGGGGCGCTGTGGGGGGGGGCGCCCGCAAGGATGAGTTGAAAATAAAAGTTATGAGTATGGTTTTATTTCATAGGTACTTCTCTTCAATCCCTAAAAAAGTTGGCACGTTTCGATCAAATCCTGAAGTATGAGTTCAATTTTTCGAAAATCCAAAATTTCCCCATTAGGAATTTTTTTTCTCCGGAAATGGAAACTTTGTGGGGGGGGGGGCTTGCCCTCTAGGGTGAAAAAAAATTTTGCAATGCATTTTTGGACCACCCTAATGATCATATTGAAATGTTAAAAATAAATTCTGAAAAGCCATTTCAGACATTATAAAACTTAGTGGGATTTAATGTTTAAGGAAATCGATTTAAATAAAAAATTGCTCGGTATAGGCATAAGCCATAATATAGTATGTAATCAAGTTCTATATAATGTCTAAAACTTTGGTTTCTCAAATTCATGTAGTTTTTTATTAATTTTTTTTAGATGAGACAGATAGGAATTTCTACTGCGTTTTTTATCCTATTGCAAAAGTGCAAACTCCGGCGTCTGGTACCTGAAGCCCTGAAACCTCTTTTTCGCCTCTTCTGACTCTTTTTTTTCTAACACTTTATTTTCTCTTCCTACTGAGTTCAGAATTCAATGTCAGTAATTAGATATTGAGAAAATGAGAATTTTTGAAGTTTGAAATAATGTTTTGCTTTCAATTTTTGATTTCGCAGTTGAGCAATGAACAGCAATGTACTAAATATTGCTTTTCACGCTAAGTTTAATGATAAATTCGCATTTTTTAACATTTTTCTCGTCAATCATTATATATTATATGAAAAATAGGCTAAAAGTAAATAAAAATATGATGAAAAATATGAATTCTCTAACGTCCCAAAAGAAGTTTCAATTCAAAAATGTATACCAGAAGAAATGTGTCATTTATTGACACCTACATTCCTTGTGTACAATATTTTTCTCTGAAATGCAGAATAATCAAAGTACATATTGTTCGTATTTTGACCAAAATCATAAAAAATCTGGTAATTTTTATTTTTGGTCGATTTTTTCGAACAATAATGATGTTACAAAAAAAGGTTGTAAATCAATAAAGTTTTATTTTTACGAAATACACCATTTCTCTGTCGAATATTTTGATATAAAAGCTTGATAAAAGCAATAGTTTTCAAAATAAATCATGAAAACCATGAAATCAGAGGTCGTTTCAAAAATGGAGTGTGCATCAGAATTTAAAATGCACAGAAAGCATCTGAGGCTTTTTTTTGTACAAGGTTGAATGTATTTATTTGTATATAATATCCACATATATGGAGTTTGAACTATTGTAATAAAATCGATTTGAATCAGAGTTGGGTAGTAACTCATTACAAGTAACTAAGTTACTGAAATGTTACATTATTTCTAACTCCCGTGTGGAAAAATTTCGTGGCGCTGTACTGTTTCTGTCCAGTCCAACTTGAGTCGACACTGGCGCTCCACAGGCTGACTGTCCAGTGGCTAGACTGGGATGTAACGCTCGGATCGACTAGTTTCTAGACAGATCGGCTATTTTAATAAAAATAATTAATAATTAAATAATATAATTATTTTTTATGCCATAAGAGTCTAATATATAGATTTTGCAGCTAATTAAAAATATAAAAAAGTTTTTGTACACAAAAAAAGAAGAAATGAGTTTCCGCAAATCTCTTGTACATACGCCGGGTGTCGAACTTCTGATGTAACTTCCTACTATATTGTTGTAACTTTGCCCCGTCGCATTAACACCTCGGCCATCTAAAAGTTAAATATTTTTTTATTTTTGTCGGATATGAATTTCAATTAATTACATCCTAATATTTGCTTGAATAAAACATGAACAATTTTTAAACATTAAAAGTACTTGATGTGTGAATAAATCATTGAAAAAAATAAAGTTTGTATGATTTTACTTGCGGTTATACTACGAAATAATTATTGTTTATTATTTCAAATAATTAATACGTTAGGCTTAATTATCATTTACGCAATCAATAAATAATTAAAATAAATTTAAATCATTTATAATAATATTTGATTTTCTGGAATATCATCAATATTATACATAGCATTATACGTATTATAATTATTATAAATTCAGTATAAATTTATTATAACTTTACTATATAATTCAATTGAAAAAAAATGTTTTTAAACATTCTTAAAAAAAAATCGTTCTTTAGAATACAGTTCTTGTATTAAGATTTCGATCACCTTCAACCATTATTGTTTACTATCTTAAATATGTAACAGTGTACAATTAATTATTGTTTGAGCGTTTGTGCAATTGTGTATTGTAATTTCCAAAATCTTTTATTCAAAAATGATTATTTTCTGAATTCACCTCTGTAATTTTTGTTCAAGTCCAAACCGTGATTCTATCTAGAAACTAGCTAAAATGTGGACAATCTTTATATATATTCAAATTCGTAGCGAACTCCTAGATAGCGCCAAGACTGAGACTAGACAGCAGAAAGGTTTGAATCAAACAAGTAGCAAAACTAGACAGCGCAAGTGTAGCGCCAGGCTAGTATTGCGTGAATAGACAGGCTTGAGAAAAACTGTACTGGCTTTAGCATGATTCAAGACTGCCACGAAATTTTTCCACACGGGCTTTTTGGGTAACTTCATTACTGTTTTAAAAGTTACTTGTAACGTAACTTAGTTACGATTTTTACAGTTACTTAGAACTTTAATATTAGTTACTTTGAAGTTACTTTGTGTTTTTGGTATATCTCCTATCAGGAGAGGTTTATGCATCAGTTATGGGTAAAAAATTAATCTCTTTTGGTTGAGGTTACAGCTATTTTTTTGAAAGTTCGTCTTTTTTGGTTGAATTCAACTGTAATTAATTACAAATTAAAATCTGTTTTTGTTGGAATAATTTCAACTATTATATTTTTCCTTGACAATTCATCCATTTTGGTTGAAAATTCCTGTATTTTTTTAAAAAATCAACGTTTTTGGTACAATTTTCAACTAGTTGGTTGAAGAATAACGAACATTTTTGTTTAAAATTCATATTTTTAGCTTGAAAATTCAACTCTTGTTGATAATAATGGTTTCTGATTTGAAAATTCATCTTTTTGGTAAAAAATTGTTGTAAAGGGTTCAGCTATTTTGTTTAAAGTTCGTCTTTTCTAGTTAAAAACTTAACTACTTGGTTGAAAGTTAAACTACTTTGTTAAAAATTTATTTACTTGGTTGAAAATTCATAATTTTAGTTTGAAATTTAACTCTTTTCTTGAAAATTCGTCTTTTTGTTTGAAAATGATAGAAAATTCGACTATTTGGTTGAAAATTAAGTTTTTTATTGAAATTTCATATTTTTGCGGTAAGGTAAAGACACCAAGTTAGTGACACTTTTAGCTTTCAAGAGTACAAGATTCAGCTTTTCACTGTTGTATACGCTTCAATCATGAGTTTTTTTATAAGTATAAGTGAAGTAGTTGTTTTTTTATACTAAAAACATGATAGCAGCAATGTCCGCATTGCTTGTTAATAATTATTGATTTTTTGTGTGATTCATACGAGTGGATGGATTAGTGACACCTGTGCACCTTTTAATAACAGTGCTTTTCCCCTGTCAATCTGTCACTAACAGGTCCAAAAAGGCGTTTGGAACCTTTTAGTGACAGAAACACGTGATAGGGTTAAAAATGGTTGATGTTTGTCTCTGATGAAGTAAATTAATAGAAAACGTACAATAACTCTTTTTTAATAGTATTCGAATGGGAAGATTGTATACTTTTATGAGAACATAACTTGGGGAAAAACAGGATGATTTAAAGAATCAGATTGTTCGAAGAAAATGGAAATTATTCTGCTCAAATTCTAGCAGGCGATTTGTTATTGGAACATTAAAAATGCTCTTGAACTTCCGGTAGCACGAATTTGCCGCCATACGGCAAGAGTGGGATTCCACGACCAATCACATCCAAGCGTCTGCTTTGAAATTTTGCCTAACGGAAAATGGCCGATTGGGCGGTCAGCATTGTCCAGCCTCCTGTCACCGAGAGTTGAAAATGGTCCATGTGTTGAAAAGATTAGGAAAAATATTAATAAATTGTGTTTTTTGTTACACTTCCTGGGGGAAAAACAAATGGAATTTTTCTGAAACGAGTAGTAAGTAAAAATACCTAATAATACAGTTTATTGAATGAAAAAGAATTTACTTTTGTTTTATATTTAAATTGTGATTTCGATTTTATAGTAAATATATAATTACCTTTCCCAAAATAGTTCCACCGGGCCATTTAGGGTAAGGAGGGGCAGCGCCGACCAGTTAATAGTCAATACCATTAGTAGTATACCATTAAGCCATTTCCCTTTCGGGGTAGGCGTGAGACACTACCCGATTCGGGTAGTGTTTCTAGGTTGATAACTTGTAGTAAATAACTACAAGTGTGGGCTCACCACACCCACGATGTGCCAACAGCACTCAGTTTTCTCGAATGGTCACCCATCCAAGTGCTAACCGCGCCCAACGCTGCTTAACTTCAGTGATCTGACGAGAACTGGGTTTTTCAGCGTGGTATGGCTGTTGGTCAATGATTTTTTTAAAGTTAATAAGATGGGGAATTGATCCACTTTTTTTTCATTTCGAGTCCTACATTATTGTAAATCATATTTCCATAAGTATTAATTACATTAATGAAACAATGATTTAATAATTCAATTATTTCCAACAAACTTTATTTCGTCGGCTTTGCCCCACACCTGAGGACAAAGCCGACCGCAGCTTTTTATGAAAATCAAAACATCTGAAGATGGCAAAACATGATGGTTCGCGTCTGTGGTATTTTATATACTGGAAAAATTACCTTAAAACATTTCCAGAAAGAAGAATAAGTTATTTTTAATAAAAATAGTGATAGCTGTGATATAACCTCTTATGCGTTGACATTGCACTAGAGACGAACTACGCGCAAAGGTTTCTACCATACCAATACAAAACACCCGCTCTACCGACCGGATTTAAAATAATAATATTTAATAGTTTCTTGCATGCTGCCCAGAAGATAAGTGGCTGTTCTACATTACCAATCACTTATCCACAAAACTTATGATACGTTTATAACCTAAGCACGTGTCAAATATTATTTTCGTCGGGCTTGCCCCACTGGTGAGGCCTCAATTATTTACGATATTTAATATACTTTGGACCTGAATTACGTTCAATTATTATAATGGCATAATGTGATATTGTTTTATATGTCAAAATATCAAATTTTCATACTGTAAGTATTGCCATTAATGTTGAAAACTTTATATTTCTGCCAGCGAATCTTCCATACTTTCGTTATCAAAACTGTTTTCTGCATAATTTTTCTTTTACATCGTCAATTTTCAAGATTTTAGTAAGTAACACTATCTCTATAATGAAATAGATTTATTTAATGCAAAGTAATATTAAAATTGTTAAATAATAGCGATGTTGTAAGCAAAGTCGCCTTTGCCCCACCAGTCGGCGCTGCCCCTCCTTACCCTACACAATCATTGTTTAATGTATTACATTAACGGTCAAATCTGTCATAAATTAAAAAAGAGAGACTGCGTTGATTGCAAATCTGCACTATTTTATTCTGCAAATGACGAAAGTGTGGGTCAAACCCAAACTAATCATCCAGTGGCAAAATTAATCACTTTAGATCAAAATCACAATATTCAGCACCCGAATTTTAAACTCTTTGTTTTTATAAAATCAATCGAAAAATCGTTTTCTCTGCATTGCAAGCAAAATCATGTTTTTGACTTAGTCTTGAATGATTTGTCTAAACCCAAATTTTACTTTTCTTGTGCAGAACATGGGAAAGAAGTTTTGTCCTACACTATTAACTTATGCTTGCAGAATAAAATGCGACAGTTTGCTAAAATTTCTATAGCTGATTCCAAAAAAGCTAATTTGCAGAAACAAAAATTTGCGAAATTAGCTGAAACCTAATTCAAATTCGTAATTTATTCTAAGGTTTCCAAAAATAATTTTCGATTAATTTGAGTGTTGCCAAAGATAAAAATATTTGTTATACAAATGTTAGAATGTTTTAGCTTTGTTACAAAGTCTATTTGATTTAAAAAATATCACATTTGAGAGTTCGTTATTTGTAATAGAAAATAATATTTTATAATGTATCTTATTACTTGTTTGTAATATATCTAGATATAATAATTATATTCATTATATAGTCGCATTATATTGTAAAACAGCAATATACAAAAATTAAATCTTCATCGCTATATTTAAAAGTGTTTGAATATCCGGGACTAATACAAAATAACGAAAAAATAAATAACAAAACCACAAATTAACGAAAAAAATGCCAAAAACATAACTTAACGAATTATAAAATTGACCGAATTATAAAATAAATGAAGTGTTAAATTCCCATAAATATTTCAATCCCTGAAATTTAAATTTGCCGAAAATAATTAATAATTGATTAATTATTGATTAATTAAATTGTTTGTTTCATTTATAATTTCATAATTTATTAATTTAATTTGTATAATTCGTTAATTGTATAATTCGGCAATTTTATAATTCGGTCTCGAAGTCGGTCAATTTTAGTTTTGGATATTTTTAAATTCGGGATTTTATTTTTTGCCAATTAAAAATCTTGTCGTTATTTGAAATTTAAAACATTTTATAATTCGATCATTTATATTTTCGACAATTTTTTTTCATTAATTTGTGTATTCGTTATTTATTTTTTAATTATTTTTTTATAATTCCCGAAGATTCATGCAATTTTTACATTCTCATTCTAATGAGAAGGTATTGGTTTTATGTAAAATTTGACATAGTCGGTTTTCATCAAATCTCCACGTTTTGAGACCCCCTGAGCTAGAAAAACGATTTTTACCAAGGCGTCTGTAGTCTGTCTGTCTGTCTGTAGCCACGATAACTTTCGAAAAAATGATCAGATTTGATTGAGCTTTGGCACACTTTTTTATGGCCGAAAAAGAGAGAACGAGTTCGTTAACCAGCTATTTTGGATGAAAATTCAAAAAGTGAGCACATTTTGAAAATTTTTGAGACCACTTTTTTCGAAGATTTGAAAATTCTATGTACGGTTATTAGTAGCACACAAAATGACGAAAAAAATATTCTAATGACTTTTCGTGATAAAAAAAAATTACTGGAGTTATAGCATTTTCAAAATTCCAAAAAACAAACGAAAATGAACATTTTAAGCCGAAAAACGCACGGTATGAAAAAAAGTCAAGAGGAGAAAAACGTTGATTCCTGAACACACTATAATATTTTCATAACAACTTTTTGAATTTTTTGAAAAATAAAAAATTCCAATTTTGATCGCACAAAAAATTAATTAAAACAAAAATTCCATTTTGCTGTCAAACTATGCAAGATAAGAGAAAAGATCATTTCACCAAAATTGTGCACCTAAAAAAGATCTACAAATTTCTAATGACTCACTTTTTGATATGACGCGTAGTTTTTGTTTTATTCGTAAAAACCAGCATTGAAAATAGAAAAATCAAATTTGTAGACGAATAACAGGAGCTACGAAAAAAATGACATAAACAAAATTTGTTCATCCAAGAAGGAGGTACAAATTTGTTGTGAATCATGTTTCGATAGGATGCGTATTTTTTGTTTTATTCGTGAAAATAACATTGACAGTAAAAAAAATCAAATTTTTGAAAAAACAATGCAAGGTACGAAAACATATAAATGAACACAAATTGTGCATTCAAAAAAGACTTACAAACCCGTAATCAATTTTTGTGGTAAGAATATATTCAAAATAAAAAAATTAACTTTTTTGATAAACGGCACAAGCTAAAATAAAATGTTAACTAATAAAATTTGTCGCCTAAATTATATCATTACTTTTCATTTGAAATCAAATACAAATGTAGTAATTTGTATATGAAGAACATATAACACGAAGCACAAAGTGCGCGCTCAGTGGGTTTACCAAATCGCACGCCGTAAGTGCGCTCAAACTTTTTTGTTTCTATCATACGGTGCACAGAACCGAGCGTGGAACGCAAGGATCAAATGATTTTCAAATCAAATATCGAGCGCGAAGCGCGAGTGTCTGGATGAGAATGTGTTCCTTAAGGTCGATAGAACCTTGAGTAAATAAAGTTCCTTTTCAGTCTAAAATAAAAACAAATTTAACAATCATTTAATATGTAGAGGTTTTGATAATTTTATAATATTTGCAAACAAACGTTTTCTTTTCATCGAAGTCGAACACGAAGTTCAAACATCTAGAGGAGCCGAGCGTAAAGCGCGATGTAAATACGCCCGAGCGCGTAGCGCGAGGTGAATACATAATCGAGCGCGAAGCACGAGATAAATATATGATCGAGCGCGAAGCGCGAGATCCAACAGTCGCGCGCCCTAAGCGCGCTCAAACTTGCGAGCAGCGCGCGAAGCGCGCGATGAGAATGTCAATTATGCCGCTTTTTCCTATATTAAACAAAATAATAAGTAAATACATAAGTCTCATTTACTACCTAATTTTACACTATGAAGAAAAAATTATTTTAAATTGTTTTTCATATTTATTTCGTAAGTTTTATGCCTTTTTCCTATGGTATTGCATGGTTTGGTAGAACAAAGTTACTACTAGCGCCGCCGTACGGCCCCTGGCATTGTCTGTCTGTCAAGAAAGCCGACAAATCTTTCGATCGCAACTTTGTTCCTCCAGTCCAACTCCAATAGTTTCGCGTATTGGAATTGTCGTCAAAACGATATATGAAAATCTAGTGATGCGCAAATTATCGCGAAATTTTGATTGGGAAAACTGGCAAAATGTCAAAACAATTTAAACTCTTGGAAATTGACAAGTGCATTATTTCGAGGTTATGGTACACAGCATCTGTAATTCTAAAATCGGAGGTAAAGAGTGATTATCTGACGAATTACACACGAGATGATATCGATAATTTATAACATTTGATTAATTCCACTGCGTCAGTACTTTTCCTTGCTTAGTATTGTGCCTTCATCCCCCTGTAGAGGATGTTATTTGACATACGCGTATGGCGCGACTTTAACAACACACTTTTCAAAGATGTTTACGATAGGAATGACCATCAAAGTTAGAGACAAGTTGAAAAAAAAAACATTAAAGTTAAATGCAATAACGTTTTTTTCACCCCAAATATGACTGATTCTCCTTGAAATACATTTTCCTTGATCCTGTCACTAATCTGTCCCTTTACGAATTCACGGACCGGTTAATATTATTGCTCAAAATGTATCATTATACAAACCTTTGCCCTCCAGACAACTTCTTACCGAC
The DNA here is from genome assembly GCA_932195095.1 of Andricus curvator. Classification (NCBI taxonomy): domain Eukaryota; kingdom Metazoa; phylum Arthropoda; class Insecta; order Hymenoptera; family Cynipidae; genus Andricus; species Andricus curvator. Next base: position 45,339 of record CAKNYM010042785.1, on the reverse strand, counting down.
ACACAAATTCGCCGACTAAAATTTTACGCCTTATTTTGTACGTTATTTGTTTTAAAAAAACGGAAATGCACCGACTCGTGATTGTTGAATGCAAACAGCGAGAGGCGCGCGTCTTGATGGCAGCATCGGTTTTTGAATATTTTTTATACACTGCTTTGAAAATTATTCTCCGGACATATTTATATGCAATTTAATATTGAAGCATGCTACTTTTTACCAAGCCTTCATTTACATTTTGATTTCGATTACATTTTTCAATAAATAAAGAAATGCATCCAGGGTGTCACTAACTAGTCGCATGTCACAAACTATGGTGTCTTTACCTTATGAAAATTAAATCATTTGGTTGAAAATTCATGTATCTTGTTAACAATTTGACTATTTTGGTAGAAAGTCCAAACTATGTGATTGAAAAGTAACTTTTTGTTTGAAAATTCCCTACTAAAAAAAAGCCAGGAATCGTAAGAAAAAAAGTGAGGATTTCTGACCATTTCTGACCACCTCGTTGACCACTTTTGTTACGTTTGTCGGCAAAAATCGTCAGAAAAGGTCAGAATGCCATAAAACCTCATCCCTTTTATATTTCCCAGGTTATTCATATTATTTATTTATTCATTTATGCATATTCTGTTTTCAATTATATTTCATTATTAATATTTATATACTCAATGATGAAAATTTTGTCCATTTTGACTTATCTCTTTCTGTTCACAAGACCCATTATATTTAGCATAATTTTAAATTTGTTAGGAAAATTTTTAGGTATCTGAAAACGCCGAAACCCGTAGATTCTGAATTTCTAACTTTTGAATCTGTATATATGCAACATTAAAAAAATTTACTTTTAATTTGTATTCCTTTTCTGTTGGCCTACCTGCGGGCCTAGCCGATAAACTGCCTCATAGGATGTGAATTAGCATATCTTCAGAAATAGTCAGACTCGTCAGGAGTGGTCAGGGTGTTCAGAAATCGTCAGAGCATCTGACCATTTGTGACAATTACTGACTTTTTTTTAGTAGAGATTCATCCTTTTGGCTTATAAATTCATATTTTTTGGTTAATGGTTGAAAAATGTGACTGGAAAACCTTTCTTGGTTGGAAATTCAACTATTTTGTTAAAAGGTCATCTACTATTTTGTTAAAAATGCAATATTTTTACTTGAAATGTTCAGAATTGAAAGCGTTTCAAATTGAATCATACAAAAAGGTGTTTTGTCCGAAATTGGAAACATTTTAGGCCCTGATACTTAAAATTGTGTATAACACATTACCGAATTTGAAAATTCCCGAGAGAAAATTGCCGAATTATAAAATACCCGAATTACAAAGTTCCCGAATATAAACAATAAAAATATTTTTCATAAAATAAATTAAGTGTCATATAATTTTGATTGTAATAATTTAATTAATTTTATGAATGAATAAAAATTTTAATTGGTGCAATTCGGATATTTTCTACTTCGGATACTTTCTAGTTCGGATATTCAATAATTCAGCAAGCTTTTGTCGAGAATTTTATTCTTCGGAAATTTTAAAATCCGGGAATTTTATCATTCGGAAATTATACAGCGTCGGGAATTTTATTTTTCGGGACTTTTCAGTCGTCCCTAAAAATTCTCTTATTTTCAATTCTAGACCTTCCAAATTGAATAAATATAAATATATATAAATAAATTTCTAAGATATAGAATTAAAAATTCTTCAATTTTCGCAATTTGTAATTTTTCTATTTTGAAGATTTATAATTGAAAACTCTTGAATTTTAGAAATGTGTAAATAAAAATTCTTAAGTTTTGATGATTTTAGAAGTAAAAACTCAAGTTTTCAATTATAAATCTTCCAAAATCAAGAAATCCCAAATGTAAAGCATTGAAATTATAAAATTTTTTATTGTAAAACTTAAGACTTGATAATTTTTCATTATAAATTTTCAAAATTACAATGCTCTTTAGTTTTAGCAATTTAAAATTCAAAGTTCTACAATTTTGAAAAGTTGAAATTAAGAACTGTTCAATTTTTAAGATGTCTAAAGTTGAACAACTTTGAACATTTACAATTGAAAATTCTCTGATGTTAACTATTTATAGTTTGAAATTGTTCAATTTTAAAAATGTATAAATAAAAATGCTTAGATTGTGATGATTTTGAAGCTCAAAAGTCAAGAAGTTTCAATTTTAAATCTTCCAATATGATGAAATTTCAAATTTAAATCAACAAAATTACAGAATTGTTAATTTTAAAACTTGAAACTTGTATGACTTTCAATGGTAAATTCTTAAAATTAAAAACTGTTCAATAGATTAGTTCATCTTTGAAGATTTACAATGAAAAACTCTTTAATTTTAACGATTGCAATTTGAAATAATTTATTTTTGATGATTTAAATTTGAAATATATTCAGTTCGACAGTTACAATGTAAAATTCTCGTGTTTTGAATATATAGAATTGCAAACTATTCAATTTTCAAGATTTATATTTTACATTTTTTTTGTTCTAAATTTAAAAACTCTTCAATGTCAAAGATTTACGATTCAAAGTTCTACAATATTAGAGTTAGAATTGAAAATTCTTGAATTTTAAAAATATAGAATTGCACATTATTCAAGTTTTAAGATTTCTATTTTAATAGTTTATAATTTGGAACATTTTTTTCTGAATAGTTCAATTTTGTAGATTTGCAATTGAAAATTCTTCAATTTTGATTATTTAGAAAATCAAAAGTAAAGCTTCCACTTATAAATTTTCCAAATTAAAGAAGTTTCAAATATAAAGCATTGAAATTACAGAATTTTTAATTGTAAATAAAGGATAAGTCCACCTTATAATTTTCAATGCTCTAAATAGTCTAAATTGAAGAATGAATCAATAAATTTGTATATACCACGATACCACGCTGAAAAAACCAGTTCTCGTCAGATCGCTGAAGTTAAGCAGCGTTGGGCGCAGTTAGTACTTGGATGGGTGACCATTCGAGAATACTGCGTGCTGTTGGCCCACCGTGGGTGTGGTGAGCCCACACTTGTAGTAGTTATTTACTACAAGAAACTATCCACCTAGAAACACTACCCGAATCGGGTAGTGTCACGCCTACCCTGAAAGGGAAATGGCTTAATGGTATATAATTTTAATCATTTTCAAGCAAGAAATATGAAAATCTACATTTTTTTTAATTTTTGAAATCTTTCCAAATTTTAAGTCATTTTCAAAATTTGGTCAAAACTTCTACATATCTTTTAAAATAAAAATCGAATCTCTTCAAAACTTCTAAATATCTATCCAACTTATTCGATTAAAAAAAAAAATTACAATGTTAAGTATATATCAAATTTCTTCAATTTCACACACAATTTAAAAATGTTTAAAATAAAACGATTTAAATTGTAAAGTTCAAAGTTAACCCTTTCAAATTTCAAGAATTTAAGACCTTCTATTTCAAACAATTCATGTTTAAACTGCTCTGTTTTAAATATATGATTTATAATTCCTTGTTTGAAATGAATAGTAAATATTGCTACTAATTTTAATACTCAATCTTTAATACTCAAAGTATATTTCAATTTAAACTTTTGCCAATAAATTAATATATACAGTTGATCAAATCAAAAGTTTTTTTATCCAAAAATTACAATTTTTTATTTTTCATTCTTGAAAATAGCAATTTCAAGTTCTTTACATTCAAGACGTACGCTTAAAAATTGAATTTTTTCAAAGTAAATGACTTTAGAATTATTCATATTAACTAAATATTATAATTTAAATAATTAACAATTGAACTCAGCGTTTAAAAAAATCGGCTCCCTGCGTGAGCACTTCTCGTTGGGCTGGACGCATACCTCGCTTCACTAGCAAGTTTTAGCGCACGTCAGTCAAGTCGCGCGCTTCGCGCTCGAAATTTTGGTTTTCTATTTTCCCACATATTTCCCATAAATAAAACTAAAATGACACGTCCTATCAAAAAATGGTTGAAATACAAATTTTTAGGACTTTTCAAAATTTAGAATTCCTTTTTGAGATTTTTCCCTGTATTTTGAATCGCTTATTGGCTCGAAATTTGGATTTTCTATTTTCCCACAGTATTTTCGATAAGGAAAACTAAAATGAAAAATCATATCAAAAAATGGTCAAAATAAATTTTTTTAGGACTTTTCAAAAGTTATAATTCCTTTTTGAGATTTTTCCCTGTATTTTGAATCGCTTAGCTCGAAATTTGGAATTTCTATTTTTCCATAGTATTTTCGATAAATAAAACTAAAATGACAAGTCCTATCAAAAAATGGTTAAAATACAATTTTTTAGGACTTTTCAAAAGTTACAATTCCTTTTTGAGATTTTTTCCTGTATTTTGAATCGCTTGGCTCGAAATGTGGATTTTCTATTTTTCCATAGTATTTTCCATAAATAAAACTAAAATGACAAATCTTATCAAAATATGGTTGAAATAAAATTTTGTAGGACTTTTCAAAACTTATAATTCCTATTTGAGATTTTTCCCTGTATTTTGAATCGCTTGGCTCGAAATTTGGATTTTCTGTTTTCCATGGTATTTTCGATAAATAAAACCAGGTCATCATTGTTAAAAATGTGTGTTAAAAAGAAAAATGTTAAAAATGCAATATTTTTACTTGAAATGTCAGGAATTCAAAGTGTTTCAAATTAAATCATACAAAAAAGGTGTTTTGTGCGAAACGGTAACATTTCAGGCCCTGATACTTAAAATAGTTTATAACCTTACCGAAATCCCGAATAAGAAAATTCTCGACAGAAAATTGCCGAATAATGAAATACCCGAACTAGAAAATTCTCGAATATAAACAATTAAAACATTTGTTCATAAAAAAATTAATTGTACTATAGTTTTGATTGTAATAATTTAATTAATTTTATAAATGAATAAAAATTTTAATTGGTCAAATTCGGGAATTTTCTAGTTCGGATATTCAATAATTCAGCAATTTTTTGTCGAGAATTTTATTCTTCGGAAATTTTCAAATCCGGGAATTTTATCATTCGAAAATTATACAGTGTCGGGAATTTTATTTTTTTCGGATTTTTCAGTCGTCCCTAAAAAAATTCTCTTATTTTCAATTTTAGACCTTCCAAATTGAATAAATTTCTAATGTAAATCATCAAAATTATATAAATTTTTTATTTTAACTTGTCAAAATTAAAAACTCTTTAATTTCAAAGATTCAAAATGAAAAATTCTTCAAATTTCGTGATTTGTAATTTTTAATTCTTCAATTTTGAAGATTTACAATTGAAAACTCTTGAACTTTAGTGATGTGTAAATGAAAATTCTTAAATTTTGATGATTTTGGAAGTCAAAACTCAAGTTTTCAATTATAAATCTTCTAAATTCAAGAAATTCCGAATGAAATGTACATCATCAAAATTACAGAATTGTTAATTTTGAAACTTAAAACTTGTATAACTTTCAATGGTAAATTTTCAAATTTTCAAAGTGTTCAATAGAATATTTCAATTTTGAAGATTTGCAATGAAAAATCCTTTAATTTGAACGATTTGCGATTTGAAATTCTTTAAATTAAAATTGTTGCAATTGAAGACTCTTTAATATTTAATGTATATAATAGAAAATTGAGAAATTTTGAATGCTTTTTGTTTGGAATAGTTTATTTTTGAAGATTTACATTTGAAATATATTCAGTTCGACAGTTACAATGTAAAATTATCGCGTTTTGAATATATAGAATTGTAAACTATTAAATTTTCAAGATTTATATTTTAAAGGTATGAAATTTGGGACATTTTTTAAATTGTAAATTTGAAAAATTTACAATTACAAAATTTTCAATTTCAACTATTTACAGTTTACAATTCTTCAGTTTTAAAGATGTATGAATGAAAATTCTCA
>CAKNYM010042785.1:0-24463 GCA_932195095.1 Andricus curvator | reverse complement strand
ATTTTCCGCTTCCCCTGTTTCACTCTCCACTTTCAATCCCTTAACTACTATGCTATTTTTCCTCTTCGTCCTTTCTTCCCCTTCCAATCTTCTTTCAATCTCACTCAGTCTTTTCTTCAATCTTTCGTTCACATTTTGCAAGTTATCACACCCTTTTACTATTTCCGCACTCTGTGTTTCCTTCCCCATATGCTCATTCCTGATTTCTAAGTTGCTTACCTGTTCTTCCAACTGTTTTATCTCACTATTTCTCTGTTCGTCAACCTCTCTCTGTCTATTCTCTATGCTCTCTAGTTTACCCCATACCTTGTCTTTCTCCTCTTTCCAGAGTTTATCCCACTCTTCTCTCAGTTTTTTCACTTCCCCCTTACGTCTTTCCCCTGCCTATTCATATCCCTATTCATATCATCCAGTCTCTTCCTTGTTTCCTCTCTGAACCCTTTTATGAGGGCTGCTAGATTTTCAAACATCCAGCCATCCCCCCTATCTCTTTCTGGTGTTTTTCGTTTAATCCTAACTTCCTCGTTATCCTTGTCCCTTTCCGAATCATCGTCCCCTTCATCTCTTTTTCTTTTTTCTTCCCCTTCACTACTGGTCGCGCTCACTTTGTTTCGCCATTCGTCTAAACTCCTGTTCGAACCCGCGCTGCCAAGCCTGTTAATGCGCTGTAGGTTAGAGGGTCTCCCGCGTTTATGTCCCGTGCCTGAATCCCTTCTCTCTGCCGTCCCCTCCCTGGTCGGCGCCTCTAATGTCTCACCGCTACTGTCATCTTCCCCCTTCTCCCCACTAACCACGCTCTCATCATTGTCACCTGTTATTTCGGCTACCTGTTCTATGCGATCGTCTATTGACTGTCGTCCTCTGGCGCCCGTTTTTGGACTTCGATACGTCGGCATCCTACCTTACCTAGTGATCTGCGACGTTCCCCGCTCTTCACTTACCTTCCTCTTGCCCCCCTTGCCCAGAAACTATTTTTACTGCTCCTAACCTCAAAAACTTCGCACACTTCAATTTTCACTTCACACAACTTTCTTTCACCCTTTACACCTTTGCCTTCACTCACCCTTCTTCCTTTACACTCGATCTCCGCACTCACTGCCCTTTCTGCATCCACACACGCTTATTCCCTTCACCAAAGCCAAAAAATTGATACTTGAAACAAAAGCGTTCTCTCACGATCGGTACTGGAAACGGAAGCCACGTATGTCTATATAATTTTGAAAATTGAATTCATATAATCATTTCACAACATCACAAACATTGACAGAAATTACGTAATTGGAATAGAGGAATTTTAAATGTAAATAAACTTTTATTATAAAAATTATAGCCAATATGCAATGAGATAACCTTGAAGTAAATAATCAATTTATGTACTTAATTGAAACAAATTAAAATTCAATCTTTATGTAATTCAATATAATATATATATATAATTAATATATTATATATATATTATTATATATATATTAATATATATTAATAATAATTAATAAATAATTTTTTTCACAATATTGTTGTGAAAAAAATTAATCAGTTAATAATTAATTAATCAGTTTAGAGCATGAAAAGTATCAAATAATTATTTTCATTGAAACATTCAAATAATTTTTACGTTATATTTTTCTGAAAATTTGAATTATTATTTATAACCTTTTGACCTAATTCCAAAAAAATTAAAACTTATGTACACATAACTTTGAAAATTTAATTCAGATACTCATTTCACAAGCTCAAAAACATTTGAAAAATTATGTAACTGGAATAAGGCTATTTTAAATATAAATAAACTTCTATTATACAAATTATAGACAATATTCAATTACATGAGTTAAAAATAAATAATCGATTTATGTTACTCAGTAGAGAAAAATAAAAATTCAATCGTAATTTGAGAAAAAATTAAAACATATTTACATATAATTTCGAAAATTAAATTCAGATAATCATTTCGGAACATCACAAACATTGACAGAAATTACGTAATTGGAAAAGATGTAAATAAATTTTTATTATACAAATTATAGCCAATATTTAATTACATAACCTTAAAGTAAATAAAAAATGTATGTACTTAATTGAAACAAATCAAAATCAATCTCCATGTAATTAAATATTTTGAAAAAAATTAATCAGCTGAAAAATTATCAATCAGTTCAAAAAATAACTATAACTTTCATTTCTGAATATTTGATTTATTAATAACCTTTTAAACTAATTCCAGAAAATTCAAGTTTCAATACAATCAGTTAATAATTAGTTAATAAGTTCATAACATGAAAAGCATTACACAATTATTTTCATTGAAACATTCAAATAGTTTTTACATTATATTCTCCTTTAAATTTGAAATTTCATTTCTATACATTTAACTCATTATTAACCTTTTACACTAATTTAAAAAAAAAATAAAATGTATGTACATATAATCTTGAAAATTAAATTCAGATAGAGTCATTTCACAACGTCAGAAGCATTTGAAAAGATTATATAATTGCAATACAGGTATTTCAAAGAAAAAATAAACTTTTATTACAAAAATAATAGCCCATGTTTAATTACATAACCTTTAAGTAAATAATCAATTTATGTTACTGAATTGTAAAAAAAATCAAATTAAATCTTTATTTAATTTAATGTTTTAATTAATTAAACTGTTTACAACATAAAAAGCATGAAACTATTATTTTCATTGAAACATTCAAATAATTTTTACTTCATAATTTTTTAAACATGAAATTTCATTTCTGAACATTTGAATTATTAATAACTTTTTATACTAATTTTCGAAAAAATGTAAACATAGTATTCAGATATAATTTTGAAAATTGAATTCAGATACTCATTCAAGCATTAATCTATCATTTTCATTGAAACATTTTCAAATAATTTTTACTTTATATATATATATATATATATGAGACAATATAAATAATATATAATATATTATATAATAATATTATATAATATAATAAAATAATAATAATATATATATATATATATATATATATATATACTTAAATATATTTCGGTTTTCGGTTTCGATTCCTTTGGAATAGAACCGAAGGGCCTATGGCAAAGCCACCGAACGCGTCCTCGGGTTGCGGATAGAGGGTCCCTGTATCAAGGGTTTCTGCTGAATATGGTTACAATAATTAATAAGCAGTCGCGCACAATTTTCCAGGGATGGTCCCGAAGGAATAAATCCTAAGCGAAGGCGTAACAACCGTGCCCAAAGCTGAATGGCACCTGGGTTAGGTGTCTCAAACGGTGACTCTAGGATACCGGGCGACCTCTCAGAGTATCAGCCTTATTCTTGCACGCGAGGCTCTACAAGGATGGACTAACCCTTTCCCTAGCTGCTCGTGGGAACAACAATGAAACCATCAAAACACCAAAATGTTGTAGATGCCGTTCAAGACAATTGAACGCGCAGAGCACCTGACAATGGGTCGGCAAACAATGCCGATCAGCCTAGAGTTCGGGGTGCTGAAAATAATTTAGATGGAAACACAACGACGAACCGGCGAAACGCCCACATTCAGTGGACGGATCAACTCAAGGATCACTTGTCAGACTGCTACGATGCCAGCATTATCCCTGTTCATCGAGGCTTTATGGCGCGTATGCACACTCTGTGGTGCCAGAAACACCCAGAGCTTCAGCACGTTTCGCTTCAGTTTTTGCGAAATCAAGCCGACAACCTCCGGAAAAATGGACATGTACGCGGAGCGCTTCCCCAACCGCTGCTTTATGAAGCTGCAGACGAAGATGAGGAAACGACATTGAGACCAACCGCAGAAAGCAGGCACCTTCTAAGAGATGATCGCAATTTCATTACAAGAACGAACATTAACATGCAAGTTCCTCCTAAGCCCCAAGATCTGGCTGAAATGGATGCCATCCTTCGTGGAGATATCTCGCAAGAGTCCGACATCTGGACCATCAATTGCTCAGTTTATGGTGTTGCGAGAGCTATGGCTGATTCAAATCGAAGGCTGAAACCGACGATGGATCAAAAGACCAAAAGACGCTTGCATCAACTGAACAAGAAGATTGGATGGGCAAGACAGAATGCGTCCCGTGTTCAATGTGTGATTGACTACATAACATCTGGTAGACCGTTTACGGACAGGGTTCGAAAGTTTGCCCAAGAACTAAGGATCTTGAATCACACACTAAACAAGTCAAAGCTGCTGACAATCAAGCAGCATATTGTTGACAAAATACGGCTGTTATCTGACGCAAGGAGGAGAATACAGAAGAGGGAGAGATGGATCTGGGAGAATCAACAGTTTCTCGCTGACCCATCGCACCTCTTTAGCGATCTACCTGTTTCTGTAAAAAATCCACCCAAGCCCAAGGAGGTAGAGACTTTTTGGAGAGAGGTGTACAAGATCCCGAAAACACTAGAGTTGAAAGAAGATACTGACAATATCATCCGCTTCAAGGAGTTTTGCAACAACCTCATAAAATCTGAGGAGGAATGTCCATCAATCACTGCCGAAGAGGTGAAAAAAGCACTTAGAGGCACGAAGAACTTTTCCGCTGCTGGACCAGATTGTATCAAGAACTTTTGGTGGAAGAAGTTCACTTTTACACACCAACATTTGGCCCGCATATTCACCTCATATTTAAAGTCGGAGACGCCCATTCCGCAATGGCTGGTGTTAGGACGCACTATACTCCTGCCAAAAAAAGGCAACTTGTCCAACCCAGAGAATTACAGGCCAATAACTTGTTTGAACACGCTGTATAAGATCTTTACAGCTGTCCTCAACAACAGGATTGTTCGACGAATTGAGCCTGTATGGCGAGAGATGTACGAACAACGTGGCTTGAAAAAAGGTGTAGCAGGCTGTCGAGAGAACCTGCTGATTGACAGGTGTGTCTGTAAAGACGCTGCAGCCCATCAGCGCGTCCTCTCAATGGCCTGGATTGACTACCGGAAAGCTTTCGATTCAACCTCTCATAGGCTTATCATCTGTCTGTTGGAAAGCTTGAAGGTACATCCACACATAGTGAGATGCACAGAGAGATTGATGCCTCTTTGGAAAACTAGATTTACTATCTCATCTAGAAAGTATCGTGTGACAACGAACAACGTTCCAGAGGGGCGTCTTTCAAGGTGATACCATGAGCCCTTTGCTTTTTTGCATCACACTTCTGCCTCTATCTCTCGCACTACGAAATTCTCCTGGATACCTCTGTGGCGACACTAATCAGCGCGAGCATAAGGTCACTCATGTATTTTATATGGATGACCTGAAGATCTATGCCTCTGGTAAAAGCAAACTTCAAACTGCTATAAATATCGTCAAGAACTACACAGGAGAGATTGGGATGGACTTTGGTTTGGACAAGTGTGCCAAAATTAATCTGAAGAAAGGAAAGATTACTGGCGTTCCCAAGGACCCTGAGCTTGTGGATATAAGTGTTATTAGACATCTTAATACAGGAGAGACCTATACGTACCTGGGCGTGCCTCAAAACCGCATTCAGGACGTAACATCAGTGAAGGAATATCTTCGAAGCAGATACAAGCATCTTCTTCGACAGATTTGGTCTTCCAATCTGTCGGCGTTGAACAAGGTATCTGCGAATAACATGCTTGCCGTCCCGGTTCTACTCTACTCGTTTGGGGTAGTTCAATGGACGAAGAACGAGCTTAAGGACCTTGATGTCATTACCCAGATAACAAAATGCGAGCAATATGCGACGCATTATGCACGCACGTCGTGCTGATCAACACGCACGAGATGCACTCACCAACGCAGACATATGTGTAATCAATTGAGACGCATATCGCTCGCATGTCGTGCGGGTCACGCGTGCGACGCATATCGCTCGCACGTCGTGATTAGTTATGCTCTAAAAATAATAAATTATGTAATATTAATATTTTTATACGTCCAATAAACCAAAGAGCCCATTTTGTCGGTCGTAAACAAAGGTCAGTTTTATCAGGCGGAATTCCGAAATTTACAAAAATTTGAGACATTTAATCAAATAAATTCTGAATTGGACTTCGAGTTTGCACTTTTCCCAATCAGTTACTAGAGATTTTTCTATCATTAGAAAGAGTATATTGTTTTAGGTTTAAAAATTCATAAAATTTGTTATGATTAAAAATTGATCTAAAAATCAAAGCGAATTAATTAAGAGGTTTAGAAACAGTTGAACATATAGTAAATTATTTTGCTTTACCATAAAAAAGATAGGTTAGGTTTACTTACTGGTTATAGGTTTATATTTAAAATTTTTTCGAATGTACTAACCATAAGTCTATTAATTTTCGGAATGACGGATATAAAACACGACAAACACGATAAAACACGATAGTAAAATTCTTCGACAGATGCCAAAAGAAGCTGAAAACACTTTTACTGACTTTTACAAAACCGAACGATGGTCAGGCGTCATCAAGTTGATAGCGTGTGTGAACAGTAGACTGTCGTGTAAAAGGAAAACGAACCTGATGAACGAAAACGGAGATAATATATATTACACGGCGTGCCACTGATCCGCGCGTTTTACAATTATTCAAATTCGCACATATACTAATTCTGTGTGATTTTGATGTCGGAAATTAAAATTTATGTGAACATAAATTAAATTTTTAACTGCATATCATTTTTAATATTATTCGATCATTCTTCATAAATATTACAAATTAAAAGTGCAAAGAAAAAATAAATTTCACTTGAAATTTAGTTGCGATTAGAATTATTGAAATTTTTTAATTTATACCAATGTATGTAATTTAAAAACAAGTGGAAAAATAAATTCAATTAATGAAGAAATTTTTTAAATATAAGTTTATTTTCACGCATCTTCATGATGACGAAATGCGACTCATAAAGCTCGCAGCATGTGCCCATGTCCCGTGCTAGCAAAATGCGACTCATAACGCTCGCACCTAAGTGACCATCATATATTGCTGGCGAGATGCACGCGTTCTCGCACGCATTGCATGAGAATCACGAAATGCGGGTGACGTGCGTCGCACGCATTGTTATCTGGGTACACGTAAGATCATGCATATGCATAAAAGCTTGCATATCAATTCGTCAGTTCCGCGATTATATATTTCACGCCGTCAAGGCGGACGCGGACTTCTGAATCCCCAGTGTCTTCATAACCGGATTCTTCTAAGTACAGCTTACATAGTTGCGAATGGCAGAGATCCTCTCCTAAAGATGTTCAGGAACCACGAGATGATTGGCGAAGGAGCGTTCCTTTACAAAGCCGCGGAGCAAGCGGCCGAGACCCTTGACCTGAATTTTAACATCAGAAGTGAGGAGAGTGCATTACTTCATCTAGATGCTTCACTTCTAAAAGCCAAAGTGAAGAAAGCAGAGGTTGAAAATTACTCGACAAGAAAATGCACGGAAACTTTCACAGAAATATAGAAAAACAGTCCTTGTCGAAGGAGAAAACTTTTGCTTTCCTCAAATCATCAGGGCTTAATTCAGGTACAGATGGTTTTATTTTCGCATGCCAGGACGGTGTCATTTCTGCCTTAGCATACCGTGAGCGCATTTTATGTCAAGAAGTTCCCAGTGATAGGTGCAGAGCGTGTCATGCACACGCTGAGTACCTAGAACACATACTATCAGGGTGTCCGACCCACGCGGGAACGACGTATATCTACAGACATAATGCGGCCCTAAGAGTGCTTTATTACCATCTTTGTCACTCTTACGGCGTTGGCCGCGACCCTGCCCTGCCGAACGGTCCAAGGGAGATAGAGTCGATTGTCCGAAACGAGAAGTGCCAAATTTTCTGGAACTACAATTTTTGGGGCAGCAGTCTCCGTTGCGCACTCGAGGCCTGACATTGTTTCCAAGATTCGAGAAACGAACTATATTCGTGATCGAATTCTCGGCTCCGTCCGAATACAACATCACTGCAAAGGAGAAAGAAAAAGAGGAGAGGTATCAAGACCTTAAAAGAGAGCTACAACGACTGTACCCAAAATATTCGTTACAAGTAATTGTCCTTGTGATAGGTGCTCTCGGAGGTGCGAAACTATCACTGGTTCGTAACCTCAAAGCCATACCCGCGTGCCAAAAATATGCCATAATTGATGCCACAAATTCTGCCAAGTTTTAATATTATGCCTCGTACGCAGGAAAAAATAAGAAATTATATAGTTTTTTAAATCGTGGCCTTAAAAATGGTTTAGCCCGCATAAAACTGATAGAATGACTTTTTTATTTTTTTTATCAACATACATTTTTTTAAATATTGGAATTAATAGAAAAGGTGGTGTTTTCCTGAAAATCTTCCTTTTATGTTTTCAAAATTCAATGAAAAAAATAAAAAAAGATTTTCTGGAAAGCCTCACCTTCTTTTCATATTTTTTTACAGTTTCTGCTTATATAAGAAAGACACCCTATCATTTTTATGGGGGCTTAACCATTTCAAAGTTCGTGAATTTTTTTTCTTTTTTGAATATAATTTTTTTGGTATTTTTCGTAGAACTGTTCTAGATGTGTAATCTTATAACCTGTTTCTGTTGTACCTTTCGCTGTTTCCGAAAAAAATGTGAAATACGATTTTTTCTAATAATTCTTATCAAATTAAGGCAGTGGTTTATTAAGGGCCTAACTCATGGGATACGTATTATATATTGCTAACAAATTCAAATTCTGTCACTTTTTGTTAATTTGCAGGTAATCTTCGAATCATTCTGAAGAATAAACCCAAAAATTTTTCACTAAGCTGTGAAATATGTACTTATTCCTTTTTTTCACCATGGAATAAGTTATCCAGATACCAAATCATTGCGATAATTATATTCTCTTACACTCTTATAATTTTTGAGACTAGATTTTTTAAAAAAGATTTATGTAAGCATTAAAATAAAATAAAAATAAATATTGTAGTGAAAATTGTTAGCATTGAAAAATATCATTTTGTATTTTATATAACGCTTGTAACGTGGTGGCTAGTCACCCGTTATGGATCCTGCCCCAGCTGTTGAGAATTACAAAACTAAATATTTGACCGCGATTATTCCCATGGCCGGTACGACCTCAAATTTTTTTCTTTTTTTATTTGTTTTTTTTTATTTATTATTTTTATATATTATTCTTTTATTTAATTGAGTGAGAGCGAATTTATTTTGTTAATTTTTGAGAACAATAGTACACAGATAGCCATTAGATTAAAATGAAACTTATGTAAAGGACTATTACCTAGTAGGTTAGATTAGATACCTGGAGTTGTAAGGTAAAGGGAAATCGGACGTCCTACAGCGATCCAAGGAATCGCCGAGTTTAATTATTTATGAAGAAAACCCGACAGGGAAAAACACTGCCACCAACTCCAATCGCCCATAACACGCACTATGCCACCCGCATCACCTCACTTGGCCAAGCTGACCACACTCACCCACGGTCGTGTCACACTACATACTATTATGGGGTCCATCCGGATATAAATATTGACTTCCAAAATAATCTCAGCCAGAAGGATTATTGTTAAAACATCAGGCCATGCCGGACCTGATACCTGTCAAACACATGGGAGCATCCATCTTGTGCCGGCCGGCATTCCACATACCGGAGCGGTCCGAATTCCATCGACTTGAGTCCCGGAAATCGAGCTTGTGAGGGCAGCACCGACTGGACAGAGAATTGGGCGCGAGCGGGAAGGAACTGGCAACTGGAGAGGACGCAGGAGCTCAGTTTTCGTGTCGGTCATCGACCTGTTGTGTCTTTTTGATTTTTGGAATTGTGGCTTGCCGTTTTTGAACGAGTCCATACAATTGTGCCTGATTGGCTTTGAAATTAAGGACTCGGTGATCTCAGGAATCAAGGTAGGCGTTACTAATATCCTCACTTCTCTCCGGATTCTTTTCAAGTTCTGTTTTTTTGAGTGTAGAATTATTTTGAGTGATTGATATGGGTGTGTAAAAGGATTGGAGCCAAGAAATGGTGAACGAGTCTAGATTTTTCAGGCTGACGCCATATTGAGTAGTGTAATTTAAGAAATGTTAATGTGGTTTCCATTCAAATGGAGGTAAATTAAATTAAAATTAGATTAAGCTCTTTTTCGTGTACTCTTAGTAGGTAGTTATTTTAATAATACAATTTGGATCGTTAATCTTTTACGGACTAAAGAGTTTCCGGATTTGCTAAATCATGGTTCGAGTTTAAATCCTCTTTTGTAAATTCACACATCAATATTAATGTAAGCATTATTTCTTAAATTTAATTACATTTTTCATATTAATTTCTTTTAACATTTAAATTCCGAAGTACTTTTCTCGCCCCCATGAATCCCTCTACCTGAGCTATATATATAATTTTGTGGTAATTTAACCAACTTAACGTTGATAATAATTTTGGAGTGACGCCGAGTAGGTGTCTGGCGCCTGACAGCACGGTAAGTGCAACTTGAAATTACTTTTCTGTTCCTGCGTTGTCGCCGCCATTATGTAACGGCTCCCTGCTTACATTTCTGAGAGGCTGGGAAAGATGTTACACGCTTTAGGCTACAATAAATTGTTAAAGCTTTGTAAATTATCTTAAAAAATTGTTGGTCCTCTAGAAATTTTTGTTGACTCTTGATACGGTTTCTAATCCAAGCGATGACGTCTTGTGTCGATATTTTGCTTAAATAAAAGAATGGGATTTTCTGTCGACAATAAGGAAAGAATCTTGCAGTTCACTATGTATTTTATTGGTTTTGTCAAACATTCAATGTCAAAAAAATATTGCTGCGCACTGTTTTGTCGGCTGTTAAAAATTCAGATGCATGAACTTGTTAACATGGAGATGAGCAATTGAATGTTGTTACACGGAGTTGATTTAAAGTGTCATTTTTTTACATTCAATTTTCCATAATGAAGAAAAAACGAAGTCAACAGACATTTTTGCCACTAAGGTTCATCTTCGAATTAAAAAGAATATATATTCTGATAACTTTTTGGTTTCTGTATGATTTTTCCTTGTTTTTGACAGAAAACTCCATTCTTTTTTTAAAGTCAAATATCGACTGAAAGATCATCTCTTGGGCCAGAAATTGTATCGATAGTCGGAAAGTATAGGTAAAGTTAAGAAATTACACATATTCGTCATGGAAATATTTGAACAGTAGCAATAATGTTATTTCTAAGTTAAAAATTGTCAGAGTTACAGAAATTTTCATGAAAAGTAATCGAAAATGACAAGTGCGCAAAAAACATAATATTGGGACAGAAAAACAGAACAATTTAAACTTTTTATTTTCGCAAATAAATTCTTGTTTTATATTAAAAAAGAGTCTTACATGGACACCTCTGCTACGTAAAAAACGCAATTCTTAAAATTATTTTTATTTTAAAAAGTTCGTATTTTTAAGGATTTATAGCTAGAAATTTTTATAATTGATTTGAAAATTTTTCAAATACACTTTAAATCCAAATTGGAATTGAGCTGACAATTTTTGGATTGTGTACAAATGTAAATAAAAAAATGTCCTACATTTTCAGGCAATTATTAACGTGTATAATAGTATGTGCAAATCTAGAGATCACATTACTTCGAAACATAGGTTAATTAATTAAAATTTAGAAACTTTTTCTTGCGAAAATTAAAACCTACAAACTTTTCTGATTTGCACATGATTTTAGTTTAAAAGCTTTGAATAATATAAAAGAATAATTGAAAGTGAATTATTATGTAGTAGAATGGGGTATAATAAAAATGTTAGAAACTAGCACATCGTGGTACTTGGCACAATTTGAATGCTAGTGAATTTGACCTTAATATTTAGGTTAGAGAATCAAAAACTACATAAACCCCCACTCGTAATACATAATAATTTCGCCTCTTAATCTCAAAAACTATAATATTTTGTAGAATAATGTGAGCGGGAAACATTTCCATATACATTTCCATAAACATATTCCATTTCCATAATTTTGGATATGTTGTAAATCATGACATCCCCGATAAAAAGTTCTTATGCCAAAAAGTCAAAAAATGTACAGTTTTTGTCCCAATCACACGAAAGGTCGTAATAAATTCCGTTTGGGATAATCGCTGCAGAAACTGCTAGACTCTCGTGCCATATTGATATATCATGCCCAGAACACTGACCTTCCGCTATTTTGTAGTTTATAACCCCTGTTAGAAATGTTTATGACTCAGGGTCAAAAAATGACCAAGTTTTCGTCCTTAACTAGTAAAAAGGCGACTTTAATTATATTTCCTTGTACGTGACCTCCGTTAAAAGGACTTGATGGCCTAAGGTCAAGAAGTGGACAGTTTTTCGTCCCTATCGCGTCAAAGGTCGTGTTAAAAGCCCTTTAGGAGAATCACCGCAGAAATTGCAGGACTCTGGTGCCATATTGATATATCATGCCCAGAACACTGACCTTCCGTTATTTTGTAGTTTATGACCCCTGTTAGAAGTGTTTATGACTCAGGGTAAAAAAATGACCAAGTTTTCGTCCTTATAGAGTCAAAAGTCGACTTTAATTATATCTCCTTGTATGTGACCTCCGTTAAAAGGACTTGATGGCCCAAGGTCAAAAAGTGGACAGTTTTTGGCCCCTATCGCGTCAAAGGTCGTGTTAAATTCCCTTGACCTTCGGCCATAAAGTCCTTTTAACGGAGGTCACGTACACGGAAATATAATTAAAGTCGATTTTTGACTAGTTATGGAGGAAAACTTGGTCATTTTTTTACCCTGAGTCATAATCACTTGTAACAGGGGTCATAAACTAAAAAAATAGCGTCAGTGTTCTGGACATGATATATCAATATGGAACCAGAGTCCTGCAGTTTCTGCGCTGATTCTCCTAAAGAGCTTTTAACACGACCTTTGACGCGATAGGGACGACAAACTGTCCACTTTTTGACCTTGGGCCATCAAGTCCTTTTAACGGAGGTCACGTGCAAGGAAATATAATTAAAGTCGACTTTTGAATAGTTAAGGACGAAAACTTGGTCATTTTTTGATCCTGAGTCATAAACCCTTATAACAGGGGTCATAAAATACATAATGGCAGAGCGTCAGAGTTCTAGGCATGACACATCAGCGTGGCGCTAAACAGTTCCGCAGTTTCTGCAGCGATTCTCCCAAACGGCATTTATTACGACCTTTCGCGTGATAGGGACTTTTGAATTTTGGGCATTAGGACTTTTTATCGGGGATGTCATGATCTACAACATATCCAAAATTTAGAAAAATCCACCGAGACCTTTTTTCAATGCATTTGGTGCGGGGTCCTTTGACCCAAAAAGATCCTGAAAAATTCAAGTGTATGATAAATACCGGAACATAATCACCCTGAGTACAACGTGAGAAATTGGGGATTCATCCTGCAGAGGACCGCATATGGGACATTATTTGTCAAGTGTACCATCAATTTTTAATATTAGCTATTTAATAGTAGTATATTTTAAACCAATTTTGTCATTTAGATAAATAGTTACTGAGGGAAAGAGGCTGAACATTTTGGGATTTACGTGGATTTCGTCTCTTTCGGCGCTTTTTAACTTTTCTAATGGGGAGAAAGCAAAATTCTTCAAGTACATATTCAATAGATTTTTACGCCCCTTTCATTGATCTCAAGCATTTTTTGAACATATTTTCCCTTCAAAAATGAAATTTGAAAAATGTTTTTTTTTTTAGAATAAAGGCATATTTTTTATTTTTTTTATCACAGAAGAAATCTTATGTTTTCCCCTTTAAGCGCTTGGAGGTGAAAAATTGGGATTTTTAAATATTATTAATAAAAATAAGCCATGAGTGGTTTTCAACAACCTACCATCCGCTTTGGCGATTTTTAACTCCTTAAATAGCAATAAAAAATTTTTTCTAGCAAAATTCAAATAGGGGATTTCATGTGTTATTCATAGGTTGTAACCATTTTTTGAAAAAATAAATATTTTTCCTTTAAAAATGAGGGTCAAAAATAAATTTAACTTTTTCCATAGGACACTTTTTTGATTTTTTTTAGGTCACATGAAAGCTTGGACTTTTTTCTTAAATACCTTGAGATTAAAAAGTAAAATTTTATTGTTTACTGACGAAAATAAGTTTCAAGTTCTCCGGTAAACCCACTCATGCTATCGCACGCGGCGCCAGTGTTCTAAACGATTACTTTTACTGATAAAAAATTAAATTTCAATTTTTAATCTTAAGGATCATGAAGATAGATGCATTTCTTTGTAACCCAAAAAAAAAATTGTTAAAAAGACGTCATATGAAAAAAGTCAAACTCATTATTTTTTTAAATGTCAAATATTTATTTCTTTAAAAAATGCTTATGATCAGTGGAAAGGCCCGAAATAGGCGATATCAACGAAAATCCAAAAATGTTCGTTTTCTCCCCCTCGGTATTATTGATCCAAATGACAAAT
Organism: Andricus curvator; assembly: GCA_932195095.1. Taxonomy (NCBI): domain Eukaryota; kingdom Metazoa; phylum Arthropoda; class Insecta; order Hymenoptera; family Cynipidae; genus Andricus; species Andricus curvator. The sequence continues at coordinate 10,100 of CAKNYM010042785.1, read as the reverse complement.
TTTTTCTCCATAAACTACCATCGAATAGAATAGTACAACACTTTGCTCAAGTTTGACTTAAATCCGACACCTTTAATTTCGTACGTGGGTAGGACTGGAGAAATAATGCCCTATATGCATAATGTTAAAATTTGAATATTTATTTCAGATTGTAAATTTTTTCTTGTGTTTTGTGAAAATATGCCGAAGAATAAATTTGTTTTTGCCCGTGGACATTCAGGCAGGCATATTCGCAGACTACGATTTAAACAAACAGCCTTAGATTTGCAACTATTGTCAAGTTTCAAAGTTGCCTGAAAAGTCTGAAGATAAGAAAGCTGTAGGTGAAATAGTTGTGGATGAAACAGATGTGAATGAATTATATGCGAATGAAAACATGATTTTTGATACGATTGAAGAAGAAACCTGGGCTGATGCACAGAGAGAAATAATTTTAAAAATTTGAAGCGATCAGGAAGAGGAGTCTTTGAAAACCAGTGTTGAGGATGATGATAAAAGCGCCATAAGTCAAACTGAAGATGGAGAAGATGACTTAGAAAATGTACTGGATTTCGATTTCGAAGAATACGATAAAAAAATAATTGAATGGGATATGTCGGGTAGTGATACGGATAGGAATTCCAAAGATTCTGACACAGAAGAAGACGAAGAAGAAGTAACTCCTCGTCAGAATAAAGATGAAAAATTTAAAAATGCTTTGCGTGCATGTACGCTATTGTACGAAGTTCCTTTGATTGTTCTCACTGCACTGCTTCTTATGTCAAGTCAGTTTACTGAGTATGTGTTACCACGCAGTGCCCGAACTCTCCTGCGAACACCTAGACCTACAAAAATCACTTACATGTCTGATGGAGGAGAGTATATCCATCTTGGTCTAAACCGAGCTATAATAGACTCGATTCTGAAGTAACGCAGTTATAAAGGAAATGCTGATAATAACGTGAATTTGATTATAAACATCGACGGTTTACCTATATACAAATCTTCCTCTAACTCTTTGTGGCTGATTCTTTGCTCTGATTCGAATTCAAGAACGTAGTAATATGGCATTACAACTAATAAAAGAAACAAAATAAATATATAAACTGTTGCAATTATAATAAGACTTCAAAATTTACGTTAAATGGTCATGCCGTAATTGCAACAAGTTTCTTTTTCAGCGTTAAAAAATGAAAAAATAATGTGGCTGTCATTGAAGTCCGGCCCCTGCATGGTGGCAACCCGCTTGAAGCCGCCGTTAGCAGACTGCCAATACGCAGGGGCCCGACTTCAATGACAGCCACTTTGTTTTTTTATTTTTTAACTCTGAAAAAGCAACTTGTTGCAATTGCGGCATGACCATTTAACGTAAATTTTAACGTATTATTATAATTGCAACAGTTCACATATATATATATATTTTTTTTTATTAATTATAATGCCATATTACTTTACCATTACGCTGCAGCGTAATGCTTGCGTTCGGCCGGTCCGCCAGGGCGTATACCTGATTGGAGCATATTATGGCCATACCACGCTGAAAAACCCAGTTCTCGTCAGATCCCTGAAGTTAAGCAGCCTTGGACGCGGTTAGTACTTGGATGGGTGACCATTCAAGAATACTGACATGAGTGCTGTTGGCACATCGTGGGTGTGGTGAGCCGACACTTGTAGTTATTTATAACTACAAGAAAAACCTAGAAACACTACCCGAATCGGGTAGTGTCACGCCTACCCTGAAAGGGAAATGGTTTAATGGTATATATGGAACTCATCATCCTGTTGATGCTAATGAATTCTTGAAAGAATTTACATACGAAGCAAAAATCCTATGTATAAATGGTATAAAAAACAAAGGTAGACAAATTAAGGTAAATTTTTTTGCACTGATTTGTGATGCCCCTGCAAAGAAAATGGTACTTAGCGTGAAAGGTCATACGGGATACCACAGTTGCTCGAAATGTATGCTGAAGGGTGAAGCTGTAAAGCCTAAATAGTGGAGAAAATTCCAGAAGAACACTGTAAAAACTAGGATTCGATTTAGAACTTAATTCGGTATTAAAACAGTTCACGCAACAAAACAATTGCACTTCAGTTTGATCCGCCAATCTAATAAAATAAGTTTGATTTGTGGATTGAAGTAGGCTCGAAATGAGAATCGTCTGTCAATAACTAAATCTGATAAAACAAATTCTAAACTGTCAAGTTTAGAAACAAAGGTAACCCACACGGAGAAAAAAATCGCACTGTTATAGTAGGCTGAGCTCTTAATATTACAGCACGGAACTTCATGTGCGAAATTGGTATGAATTTCTACCAATATTGGCCTTGCTACGGTTGTAAGAAAACTCATCCTATTAGAGTATGAGTACTCTTACAAAAGAGATATTAGGCCAAGCGCAAGCGCCGGTAGGCGTGGCCTAATATCTCTTTTGTAAGAGTACTCATACTCTTATAGGATGAGTTTTCTTACAACCGTAGCAAGGCAAAGTTCGAGCTATTTTCGCAAGGGATAACGGCTTTAAAAGCATGAAGCTTTGTACTTTTTTAGGATAAAGGGATTCTTGCTTAAAATAAATTAATTTTGTACCAGGATAGCAAGAATGAAACCTGCGACAAAAGCATGACTAGTGTTCTTACTATTATAGGCATATTTTTTTCTCCGTGCATAGGGCTGAAGTTCAAGACGTCTGAGTGTGACGGTTTCTGTTTTTTTTTTAATTTTAATTTCGACACACATTTGACTGAAATTTGAAAATATAGTTAAATTGTTAGGTTTCCATTAAAGTCAGTACAAGTGGGGGTTTCGTGTCAAAGAAAATAAATTTGGGGTCAAAATTAAAAAATTCAAGAAATTAACTTAAATTTTTTGTATTTCATTACATCACTTGATTTCTATGATAGACAGTACGAGGGTTTTCGGGCACAGAAAAGGAATTTGGGTTCAATATTCAAAAATTTCAAAATTTGACTTAAAATTGGTAAAATGTTATTGAATTTATAGATTTTCATGAAAATAGGAAAGAAGGAGATTTTCGAGTCTCATAATACGAATTTTGGTTTAAAATTCAAGAATTTAAAATAGCAACCTAAGTTTTGGAAATTCAATTTCGTTGTTAAATTTCTATGAAAGTCAGTAAGAGGTGGGGTTTTACGAAACAGAATACGAATTTGATGTTAGAATTGAAAAAGTTGAAACAAATTTTGAAAATTTTATTCATCAAAGTCTGTAAGAAAACGTTTTTTGAGCCACAAAAGAGGAATTTGCGGCCCAAAATTCAAAAAGCTGACATCAATTTTGAAAATGTTATTAATCTGGTATATTTCTGTGAAAGTCAATACGAGGGTTTTTTTGGGGGTAAGCATTCGTATTTTGAGACTCAAAAAACTCCTTTGTTTTAGAATTCATGAAAATCTGCCAATTTAATATCTTTGAGAGTTGACAAAGAAACTGATTCTCTGAGGACGGCAATTAAATCCGAACTCAAGTGAAACAATATCTAGGTCTATGGCTTAATGTCTCTGTTGTTAAATTTTTTCAAGAAGAAAATTAGAAACACAATATTTACAAGTCAATCTGTACAAACATTTATTTTTGAAACAAAAAGGCTAAGAAACAATGTGAATCCAAAAATCAGTTGTTTTGAAAAAACACATTTAAAAAGTTCAATATATGCAAAAAGAATTGCATAGAAAGACCCCAAAATATGTTTCCAAACAACTTTGTAATCGGCTCATTAGAGACAAGTATATAACAAGAGGAAAAAAGAGGGAGAGAATAAGGTAAGAGACAACCAAGCCATCCTCACTCTCTTATAATTTCTCTGTCTCCGTCTTTTTTGTACTACTTTTGGGACCAACATGTTTCGAGATTCGAGATATAACAAAGCCTTTGATAATTTTATTGAATTTTTATAGGAAACATTGGAAATTATTGTATTTTAATTTTCTGTTCATTTGAAATTAAAACAAGTATTAAAGTGTATGAAAGATTTGCGAAATATTAAGGATTGACACTTAAACCGAAAATTAAAGTATAAAAATCCATCCATAAATAAAAAATGAAAAATAATGTAAATAACAGTACGATAAGAAACTTCAGTCTCATATATACATACATTACTTATATAAAGCATATGATAGAAATAATTGTCCGTAGTATCCTATAAAATTATACCCTGATGAGGAGATCTAAAGTGATCTCGAAACATGTTGGTCCCAAAAGTAGTATAAAAAAGACGGGGAAAGAGAAATGATAAGAGAATGAGGATGGCTTGGTTGTCTCTTACCTTATTCTCTCCCTCTTTTTTCCTCTTGTTATATACTTGTCTCTAATGAGCCGACTACAAAGTTGTTTGGAAACATATTTTGGGGTCTTTCTATGCAATTCTTTTTGCATATATTGAACTTTTTGAATGTGTTTTTTCAAAACAACTGATTTTTGGATTCACAATGTTTCTTAGCCTTTTTGTTTCAAAAATAAAATTTTGTACAGATTGACTTGTTAATATTGTGTTTCTAATTTTCTTCTTAAAAAAATTTAATATCACTTTCAAAATTTTAGGTTAACATTCTGTGTTCAATGACTTGAAAAACCCCTTCGTAATCGACTTGCATGGAAATCTACCAGTTTAATCATATTTCCTAGATTTAAGTCCTTTTTTGGAATTTTGGAATTTTTGTCCCAAATTTGTATGTTGTGACTCAGAAAACCTTCTCTTACTGACTTTCATAGAAACTCACTAATTTGATAAATATTTCAAAATTTAGGTTTCCTTTTAAATTTTTTAGATTTTTACCTCAAGTTTGTGTTATGTGACTTGTAAATCCCCTTGTATGGACTTTCATAAAAATCCACTAATTTTTAAAATTTGAATCGCTTTTTAAATTTTGAACCCAAATTTGTATTTTGACACTCGAAAGCCCCCTTCTTTTTGACTCTAATGGAAATCTACAGGTTTAGTCCAATTTTCCAAATTTTAGCTCAAATTTTCGTATTTCTTAATTTTGACTCCTAATTTGTATTCCAAGACTCGAAAAACTCCCTTGTTATAACTTTCATGAAAAGTAACCAATTTTTAAAAATCTTAAAAATTTTATTGAACTTTTTGAATTTTTTCATTTTGATCCCGAATTTGTGCTCTGTGCCCCGAAAACCCCCCTCGTACTGCATTTGACGGAAATCTACTAATTTAATAAGTTTCAAAATTGGAGTCAAATTTCGGAATTTTTTAATTCTGTCCACAAATTCATGCTCTGTACCCCTAAGTACTACCTAACATTAGCGCACAGACGTAGGTGGCATATAACTTTACTGTAAATAACATTTTTCTACAACTTTTTTAGAGAAGCAATTTTGTTTCTTTGACTTTTTTCGCATTTTGTATCGTTTTGGCAAGAAACATGAATTTTCGTTTTTCATAAAAAAATTCTGTCTTCTCTCCAACGCGCGGACACAGGCAGACTATCATGAAATATACTTTTTACATTAGTACGAATCTCGAAAAAAAATCAAGAGAAAGAAATGCTGGTATTTTTGAGTAAATTTACCTTGAATCTTTTCAGAGAAACCACCACCATTCGTCAATTTTAATCTTTTTAAAATGTTTTTAATGTATTTCGAAAGAAGACGAGAACTTCTATGAGAATTAGACAAAAAAAGGTAAATAAATATATTAGATCAAAATATATCACACTTTAACAAAAGTTTTGACCATTTCTTGATAATTCGCGATTTTATTTATTTTTTTTAATTAAAATACTTGTAACTTTATCACTAAATTTTTTTTGGCAAATCGGTAAGATAGGTGTCGTCTTATTCTCTCTGAAAAAAAACATATTTGAGTGACAAATGGGTCTGTGGTTTAAAGATGGACTGCCTGCATGATTTAAAATAAATGCGGCGTAAAATAAGATGCAATTTTTTTTCATACAGTATTAAATTAACACTTATATAGATAACTTGTAATTAATATATTTAATTAATTAATTGAGGGAATTTTTCTATGATAGGTCTCACTTATAAAGAATTATCCCTTCGAAAGATGAACGAAATCAAAATACACATCAGAGACTTGAAATTGCAGTCACAAAATAACGCTGCGGTAAATACCAGCAGTCATTCATTTCTGGATTCTGACAAGTGTCCAGAATTGTCAATAAAGACGCAGGCGGACCTATTGGCAATTAGTGAAAGTCTGAGAAACAAAGAATTAAAAAATAGAATGGTAAATTTATCAAACTAGTTAAGGGCATGCTCTTCGGTGATCACGTGACCAAACCAGTCCTTGGTTATGAAATTTTTGTTGGTGTTCACCATGTCCAAACGCAATGATATATCGCTCTCAAAATTTGGAATATAGGAAATGAGACAATAAATTGCGTTTGTATAATTAGTTTCAGTAATAATTTTGAAAAAAATTATCCATGTAAAAAATAATGTCTAAAATTTCATAACCTAGCTTGGTCATGTGATCTCTACTTTACCGACGTTGAAAGCTTCTTTTTTTCTCCGCTAGAAATTGCTAAAAATGCTCCAAAAATAATGACAGGTTACGTGTGTGCAGATACTTATTTTTTGATTTGCAACAAATGTGCAAATGTTATTGTTTATATTGATTTTTTAAAATGTTTCGGCGATTCAGTCCAAAATTTGTGTCAGTTATCAACATACGCGAATCAAAAAATCTGAAATGCATCAAACCCAACATTACCTGCAAAGTGCTCGACTCGAGTGGTATAATATCCTATTTTATTAAATTATCAATAAAATTTCTTTGAAATTATAAACATATTGATGTATACAAACGTTCTTTAGTGCTTTTTATTTAATCGTTAAAATTCTAAACACGATATCTCAATCCGTGTGGACGTAATGAGCACCAAAAAAATGAAAATAGTATTACACATTTATTTTTTACATAAATAATTTTTTTCAAAATTATTACCATACCACGCCATACCACGCCATACCATACCATACTACCATAGCCATACCACGCTGGAAACACCAGTTCCCGTTAGATCACTGAAGTTAAGCAGTGTTGGGCGCGTATAGTACTTGGATGGGTGACCGTCTGATACTACTGCGTTGCTGTTGGCGGTGGTGGGTGTGGTGAGCCCACACTTGTAGTTATTTACTACAAGAAACTATCCACCTAGAAACACTACCCGAATCGGGTAGTGTCACGCTTACCCCTTGAGGCTCGCCGAAAGGGAAATGGCTTAATGGTATATATTACTCAAACTAAATATACAAACGCAATTTATTGTCCCATTTCCTATATTCCAAATTTTGAGATCGATATATCATTGCGTTTGGACATGGTGAACACCAAAAAAAATTTCATATAACCAAGGACTGGTTTGGTCACGTGATCACCGAAGAGCATGCCCTTAAAGTTACTAAATGATTGATTAGAGAAAATGTGTTATATATTTCCTGATGTAAGCTTGCATTCATAAGAATATATTTGATTTTAAATTTACAGACACAGGCATTGGGAGTTATTGATGGGAATAGCTTGAACAATTTTCTGGCCAATATCTGCTACAGGCTTTCCTCGGATAACGTAGCTCTTCTTTATAGCTGGTCAGGAAGGAAGAAGCCGAAATCTTCTCTTCAAGACACCAATTTCACAACCTTAATTATAAGTAATTATAACATAAAATACATCAAACGTATGCTAATCAGTATGCACAAAATCATATTAAAAATGTAATTTTTAATTACAGACAGTGTTCGGGTATCGCAACCAAATGCGACTGATCATGATATCAAAAATTTAGGATTAAGGTGGTTTTCTCAAGCCAACAATGGAATAATCAGGAAGAAGTGAGTGAATTATTTTAATGGATCTCATGATGCTGAAATAAATTTTATCTTTGGTTATAAATGCGGAGTTATTGGACAAAAATATATAGAGTTGATTTAACTTTACTGGAGTTGAGTCAACTCCATTCTCACCCTATAGTTGGCCAACAACACCGGCTATTTTAACAGTGATAGAAGCTCTCGAAATTATCCTAAAATTTGGTTGAGCATCTGAAATCTATCTCACCTTTCACGGCGGGTCTGGATTGAGTTCAACCCAAGGGAACTTGCACCTCGCTTTTTTCTTCTGAAATCATTGCAGTAATGCCTCACGATTGTTTTCAGACCAAAAGGAAAAAATCTCTGGAGGGATTGTTGAATTAACTTAATTTTTATTTTTCACTTTCAGGTTATTATGTATATTTTGTAAAAATAGCTCTGAAGCCGTGCTTTTGTAAATTTGGCTTTGTCATGTGCTATTGCTATAAAAAACAAGTATCCAAACGTTAAATGTCGCTGGGCATCCGGGATACATCAAAATTTTGGAAAAAGTGTGCAAAATTTCAGTTTTTCTCAGTTTTTAAAAGACTTCTTTACTTTAGAGCTACTTTAAATTTGTCTCAACCAAACTAAAAGGGCATCTGATTCACCGTAAAAGTAAAAAAAAATCTTCTAATAATGTTTTGGAGCCTTCGGAATTCATATTTTTCTGAAAAATAAAAGAAAAATTGGTTTTAGTTTTTGTGGACAAGACTATTGACAAGAATATTCAGAATATTAGTTAAATCAGAGTGAGTAAAAAGGAAATCTAGAAAAAATCAAATGTTATATTTCTCATGCGTCCGAAGTTATAGCACTACAGACGTGTGAGAGTTATAACATTTTTTTAGATTTGGTTTTTATTAAGTCTGCTTTAACTAATATTCTGACTGTGTTTGTCTACAGTGCACAGAAAAAACATGCTGTTTCACAAGATCTAAAACTAAATTTTATTTTTACAAATATTTCAGAAATATATAAATATACGAGATAAAAAAATCTTCTTTTTCAATTTTACGGGGAATTTAATGTACTTCAATTTTTCTTCAGACAACAGTGAAGTGGCATGCTCTGAAGTGAAGAAATATTTGATATTTATCATTCTGGAAGAAAATGCAATTGAAGACGAAGTTCTAGATGCGGATGTTGAAGAAGGCGATTTTGAGGAGGATTAATTTAAATTATAAAATTATATTATTACGTTTCCATTAAAATTTGTATTAATTACTAATTTATTAAATATTAAATCAATTCGGGAAACGCTTCCCTAGTCGAACATGATGTATTTCTTTATAAACGTAATAAATGACATTTACGCAAAAGATTATTCTAATTAAATGACGAGTACTTGGTTTCTTTGCGCTGTTGAAAAAGGCGGAATTGTTGATTAAATATAGGGTCAGAATGGAGTTGATTAGACTCCAGCGAAGTTATATCAATTCCATTCTGACTCTTTAGTTGTCCAACAACTCCGATTTTTCAACAGTGTATCATTCAGTTTTTGTGTTATTCGTTATAAAAATGTTAGTAAAGTTTTATTGAAACTTTTAAGGGTGGCGTAGGCAATGTTTTGCTGAAATGTATACGAAATTTTCGAAACAATGTTTCGGCAATTAACGTTGCACAGAAATATTACTAAAAATTTAGAGACAATATTCCGACAATATTTCCCGGACACTTTGCATACACGTACGGCAATCCCAATTCAATATTCTTTTCAAATATTGCTAACATATTTCAGACAAATATTACCCGGGTCGGACATTTTCATGTTTCTCGAACGCTGCTGCAATATTCATTTGGAATGTTGCCAATGTTTCAATTCAATATTTCAGGAATATTTCTGCAACATTGCGTGTTATACATTTATTTTGGCCCACTATTTCACATTAAATTTTCTTTTGCACATATTATATACAAGTTTAATGACTGTTGAATACGTCTGATTTGATTCAATTCAATTAAAAAAAAATTAAGTTTCCAGCTTTAGAAAAAATCCTGTAGTTAAAAACATGCTTGGGTACCAGGTGACTGACAGTGCGCTTTGAGGATTAATAAATTTTGGTGATAAATAAGTTCAAAATGTATGGAATACAACTTTTAGTTATTTCAAAACAATTGAGCGGTTGGGTGCAAGAACGGCCAACTTGCATTTTCCGTAAGGTCGTATTTCCGTAGAGGGAAGATAGGTATATAGGCGACAATGCAGCGGGCAGCTTGCTGCACGCTAAGGGGAGCGAGACGGCAGGGGAAGGCTTAGTTATGTTTA
>CAKNYM010042783.1:43120-68106 GCA_932195095.1 Andricus curvator | reverse complement strand
ATATATAAATTAATATATATATATATATATATATATATATACATATATATATTCGGCTTTGGTTCCTTTGAAATAAAACCGAATGGCCTACGACAAAGCCACCATCCAGGAATTCATCCAGGAATTCCATCCAGGAATGGTCCCGAATGATTTCAACCCCCAAGCACCACGACACCAGGGTGAGGTGCCTTAAATGGTGATTCTGGGATACCGGGCGACCGCTAAGAGTATGCAGCCTTATCCTTGCATGCGGGGCTCCATATGGGTGGAAAGAACCTTTTCCCTAGCATCGCATGGGAACAACAATCATAACAGTTGGGGGAGCCAATCAAGACTCGATGGACCGGCAAAATCTCAATACTGTTGAGGGGACGGATCGACTCAGGGACGACCTGCTGGAGTGCTACGACAGCGGTATAGCCCCTAAACGAGAAGGTTACATGGAGCAACCGCATGCTCTGTGGTGCGAGAAACACCCAGAGTCCGTAGAACAAGCAGCCAGAAGAAACCGGCAAAAGGAGGAAGAGAGATGACACTGCGACCTACTGCAGGCAGGCATCCAATAGAGGAAGAGCGATGCTTTAGGACAAGGAGAAACATCAACATCCAGGAGAGTTTTTCGAAAATTCCGACCTCTGGAAATCAACTGTAGTGTGTATAATGCAACAAGAACTTTGGCGGATGCAAATCGTAAAACAAAACCAACTGCTTATCATAAAAACAAAAGACGAATGCATCAACTCAGCACAAAGATAGGCTGGGCAAGACAGAACGCGTCCCGCATTCAGTGTGTGATTGACAACATAACATCTGGCAGGAATTTCACCCATCTCGACCCTTCCAAGACCCTACAGTTACTGTCGACCATCCTCCCATAGACTTATCATCTGTCTGTTGAAAATCCTAAATGTTCATCCACACATAGTGAGGTGCATAGAGAGATTAATGCCGTTTTGGAAAACCAGATTTACTATCTCATCTGGAACACTTTGTGTGACAACTAACAACGTCACTTTTCAGAAACTTGTCTTTCATGGCGACACAATGAGCCCTCTCCCCCTTTGCCTCACGTTATTTCCACTATCTATCGCACTTCGTTATTCCGAAGGGAACATCTGCGGCAAACCCAGATATCATAATAATAAGGTCACTCATGTATTTTACATGGATGATTCGAAGATCTATGCTAAAAATAAAGAGCAACTAGATCTAGCTCTAGGGATTGTCAAAGAGTTGACTCGGGTGATTGGAATGGAGTTCGGGTTATAAAAATACGACAAGGTTAATTGAAACGAGGAAAACTTAATGGCATCCCCGAAGTCCCTGAGCTCGTCGACAGAAGCGCTATACGACACCTTGGCGCTGGAGAAACCTATACATACCTGGGCGTGCCACAAAGCCGCATTCAGGACATAACATCTATAAAAAATCCTCTCCAATACAGATACAACAGTCTTATCTGACAGATTTGGTCCTCCGAACTGTCGGCGAGGAACAAAGTATCTGCAACGAACATGCTTGCCGTCCCGATAGAACTTTATTCATTTGGAGTTGTTCCATGGACAAAGGACGAGATCAGATCCCTCGATATCGGGTCACGAAAGACTATGCACATGAACAAAAGCATGCACTTTAAGTCCACCTTGAGTCATCTGTTCCGCCACTTTACATCTCATGCCGTTAAGGTGGTCACGGAATACTGAATCTCGAAGACCCGAATCAAAAAACCACAGGAGAAAAACTTCCACAAACAGGTCCTCGACAAGAGTATGCACGGCATCTTCCACAGAATTGTGGAGGATCAGTCGAAGTCCTGTGAATTAATGCTTGCTTTCCTCAAATCACCCGGATTAAGTCGGGCACAGACGGTTTCATTTTGGCGTGTCAAGACGGTGCCACTTCCACTTTTGCATACCATTGCCATATTTTGAGCCAAGACATTCCCGATGATAGCTGCAGAGCGTGTCATACACATCACGAGCACCTAGGAAACATACTATCTAGTTGCCCAACTCATGTGGGAACAGCATACATCCAAAGGCATAATGCGACACTAAGAGTACTTTATTACCATCTCTGTCACTGTCACGCATATATTCGAACCATGTTCGTTAATCAATTTTCGGCACCATCCGACAAGAACATCACAGCCAAGGAGAATGAAAAGAAAGAGAGGTATAAAGACCTTATAACGGGGTTGCGACAGTTATACCCGGAATATTCCGTTAAGCTAGTCCCCCTGATCATCAGTGCTCTTGAAGATGCCAAACTTTCAATGGTCAATAGCCTGAAAAGCATCCCTGCGTGACATTGAAATGCTAAGCCACTTCCGGGGAAAATACAGAAGGCTATCATCCTAGGGTCGCCGCGTGTCCTCAGGGTGCACGAGACTTTTGCCAAATCCTCGTATTGAGTCCATCGCAGACTGTAACCACCTATTTCACGGTCGTGAGACGTGGTTACAGCTGAAACGTTATCGTTAACGTTTTTAAATGAACTTGGCGATAAAAATAGTAAGTTTGGAATAAAGAAATTATTTCATGCTCATTTTTCTATTTCAAACATATTTTTTAGTTTTTCTCCAAATGCGGCCCCTTGAATTTTTTTGAAAATATTTTTTTTTTAACTTGAGTTTTTCCCTTGAAAATCACCTAGGGTAGAAAGTGGGGATAAGATTGCTATTGGACTTTAAAAAAGGTTCTCGCGCCCGGCTGCCGCGCCGCGAACTGCTGTAGTGTAACTAAGCACCTTGTAGGTCTCATTGTGTCCTTTGTATACCATTAAGCCATTTCCCTTTCAGGGTAGGCAGGTAGGTAGTATTATAATATGACTGTATTTATTGAAACATTTTGAACATATTTTTTTATTGATTTCCAATCCTGAAATTGTAACATTAAATTTTTAATTAGCTGACTCGAAGACCCCTATGTACCAACTTCGATGCACACCTGTAAGTTTCGAAATTATGTGCGCCATATTGGATATTTCATTTCCATTTTATATACTGACATTAAATTTGAAATCAGAGACTTCGAAAAACTCACTATACCAAGCTACAGACGAATGAGACGATGTCTTGAAATTTGGCGACCTATGGATTCTTATGTAAACTGAATGCAATGATGATTTCAAATAGTCAAAACAAAGAAAATTTTGTTTTCAGAAATTTAAATTTAGTTAGTTATACTGATATTATTAAGATACATTCTTTATAATTATTTCAATCATGCCGAGAAGATGGAGCTTGTGTCATCGTAGTCTCAATCCTTTTTTCAAGTCTGGGCACAAGAAGAAACCACTTAATTTAAAAAAAATTTCTACAACTCTTAAAAAAAATATCCAAGAATACAAGCTGATGCGAAACTATGTATAGAATGCAGAAAGGAAATGTCAGTTTGCATTTCTATCCCCCGTGTATGAGCACAGTAAAACGACAATCGGAAATTCTCCCGACAGTCCCGATAATAAAATTAGCGCTTCTCCTATTCTACAAAATGAAGTTATAATGGACGATAACCGATTTCACATACTAACTGACGAGACCTTTCCTTCTCCTTCAACATCGAAGTTTAGAAGATCAGAACAAGATTGTGCTAATGAAGAGCACCAAGCGGCAATCGAGGTTCTTACTGAAATAAAGTAAAAATGTAAAAACTCTTCTAGCAATTCTAAAAAAGTATTACTTTTAACCCCTGCACCCAAATCTTAAGGCCGAAGAAGATTAGCTAAAGAATTTCGCGCCTCGGAGCGCCAAACTAGAAAAGCGAAGAAATTGGTGGCTGAAAGTGGAATTTTAACGACGCCCAATGCCAAAAAGGTTAAAACTTTATATCCAGAGATTGAAATATTAGTGATAGCATTCTACCTTGATAATGAGAACAGTCCTTTGTTGCCCTTTATGAAAGACTTCGTTTCTGTTAAACAAAAACATGGCTCCCGCGAACACGTTTAAAAAAGATCAATTCTATATAACCTTTCTCAATTGTATGACCATTTTAAATCGCACAACTCAACAGTAAACATTAGCTTATAAAATTTTTTACAGCTTAGACCTCGATATTGTTTTCTCGCTAGAGCCAATGGAGCGCATACCGTGTGCGATTGCGTCCATTACGAAAATGTGAACCTTATGCTAGATGCTGTGGTCTTGGAAGAATCGTCTTCTTCTCCAATTGATGCTCCCATTTAAATTCATCACGATACTATAAACAAAATTGTATGTGGTCATTCGATTCCAGAGTGCTACCTTGATGAATGCTCAGCGTGTCTTGGCAGAAGCGCTCTTAAATTCTTCATATCATCAGTTCTCGCAGATCAGTGCATTGATAGAATAGAAATCCAAACTTGGCAGCAAACGGAAAGAGGTACATTACGTACAGAAATAATGGACGAAGAAGATTTTGCTGAACAGCTTTGTGAACGTCTGTTTAACCTAAAATCGCATTTTTACAGCTTCCTAACAATCATCCTAACTTAATCATTTGAAGAAGACATTACAAGAAGGCGAATTTCTTATTCTGTGTGATTTCGCTGAAAATTATGCATTTGTAGTCCAGAATTCAGCTCAGTCATTCCATTGGAACAACGAGCAAGCCTCTATTTTCACTGTCTTCATTTATTACAAGGAAGGCCACGAGCTAAAGCATCGAAGTTTTGCTATAGTATCAGACTGTCTGAGACATGACACCGTTGCAGATTGCGGATTTCAGAAAATTATATTGAATTATAAGTATTTAAAAAACAATATATTTTATGAAGTATTACATTTAGAAAAAGTAAAAAATTTATGAAAAACATATCTTGGAAGCTGCATCAATTCTCAAATTGCCTGGGGTCATCTAGACCCAGTGTGACCACTACAGGTTAATCTGCTCCACCACGAAACCGATTTTGGTATTCCGGCCGAACGGCACTTTCACGCAACGGTGCATGGAAAAGGCTCGTGTTATGGCATCGGTGGTAATTTGAAAAGGTTCGCCGCGCATGCTAGTCTCCAGGCATCAACAAAACATCCAATTTTAACTGCTGATGCTCTTTATCAATAGGCGAAAAGAAATCTAGTTGAAGCGATTTCACGCCTCGAGTGTGCAACGGAGTCTGCTGTCCGAAAATCGTAGTTCCAGAAAATTTGGCACTTCTCGTTTTGGACAAATGACTCTAACTCCCTTGGAGCGTTCAGCATGGCAGGGCAGCGGCCAACACCGCCAAGGCGACAAAGATGCTACTAAAGCACTCTTAGGGCCGCATTAGGTCTGTAGATATACGTCGTTCCCGTGTGGGTAGGACACTTAGATAGTATGTGTTCTAGATACTCAGCGAGTGTATGACATGCTCTGCACCTATCGCTGGGAACTTCTGAGGGTCTGAGGAAAGCAAAAGTTTGCTCGTTCGACAAGGACTGCTTTTATACATTTCTGTGAAAGTTTCCGTGCATTTTCTTATCGCGTAGCTGTTGACGAAAGTCTTTAAACTGTGATTTCTTCACTTTGGCTTTTAGAAGTGAGGCATCTAGATGGAGTAATGCACTTTCCTCACTTCTGATGTTAGAATTCAGGACAAGAGTCTCGGCCGCTTGCTCCGCGGCTTTGTAAAGGAACGCTCCTTTGCCAATTATATCGTGGTTCCTGACCATTTTTAGGAGAGGATCTCTACCATTTGCAACGATATAAGCTGTAGTTAGAACAATTCGGTTAGGAAGACACTGGATATTCAGAAGTCCACGTCCGCCTTGACAGCGTGAGATGTATAATCGCGAAACAGACACACCGATATGCAAGCTTTTATGCATATGCATGATCTTACGTTTGGTGATATCAAGGGTCGTGTGCTCGTTCTTTGTCCATTGAACCACCCCAAACGAGTAGAGTACAACCGGGACGGCAAGCATGTAAGTCGCAGATACCTTGTTCAACGCCGACAGATTGGAAGACCAAATTTGTCGAAGAACATGCTTGTATCTGGTTCGAAGAGACTCCTTCATTGATGTTACGTCATGAATGCGGCTTTGAGGCACGCCCAGGTATCTCTAGGTCTCACCACTGTTAAGATGTCTAATAACACTTATATCTACAAGCTCAAGCTCCTTGGGAACGCCAGTAATCTTTCCTTTCTTCAGATGAATTTTGGCACACTTGTCCAATCCAAAGTCCATCCCAATCTCTGCTGTGTACTTTTCGACGATATTTATAGCAGTTTGAAGTTTGCTTTTACCAGAGGCAAAGATTTTCAGGTCATCCATATAAAATACATGAGTAACCTTATGCGCGCGATCATTAGTGTCGCCACAAGGGTATCCAGAAGAATTTCGTAGTGCGAGAGACAGAGGCAGAAGTGTGATGCAAAAAAGCAAAGGGATTATGGTATCCCCCTGAAAGACGCCCCTCTGGAAGGTGATATTGTTCGTTGTCACACGATAATTTCCAGATGAGATGGTAAATCTAATTTTCCAAAGGGGAATCAATCTCTCTATGCATCTCACTATGTGTGGTCTGTGAGAGGTTGAATCGAAAGCTTTTCGGCAGTCAATCCAGTCTGTCAAGGCGCACCTGTCAATTAGCAGATTCTCTCGACATCCTGCTACACTTTTTTTCGAGCCACGTTATTCGTTCATCTCTCGCCACACAGGCTCAACTCTTAAAACAATCCTGTTTTTTAGGACATCTGTAAAGATCTTATACAGTGTGTTCAAAAAAGTGCTGCGAGACCTTCGGCTGATTCAAATCGAAGGCTGAAACCTACGATGGATCCAAAGACCAAAAGACGCTTGGAGCAACTGAACAAGCAAATTGGATGGACAAGACAGAATGCGTCCCGTGTTCAGTGTGTGATTGACTACTTAACATCTGGTAGACAGTTCACGAAAAGGGTTCGGAAGTTTGTCCAAGAACTCAGGACCTGCAATCACATACTGAACAAGTCAAAGCTGCTGACAATCAAGCAGCATATTGTTAACAAAACACGGGTGTTATCTGATGCAAGGAGGAGAATACAGAAGAGGGGGAGATGGATCAGGGAGAATCAACAGTTTCTTGCTGACCCATAGCGCCTCTTCATCGATCTCCCTGTTTCTATCAAAATTCCACCCAAGCACAACGAGATAGAGACATTTTGGAATGAAGTATACAAGATCCCAAAAACACTAAAGTTAAAAAAAGACACTGATAATATCATCTGCTTCAAGGAGTTTTGCGACTGCCTCATAACATCTGAGGAGGAATGTCCATCAATCACTGCCGAAGAGGTGAAAAAATCACTCAGGAGCACGAAGAACTTTTCCGCTGCAGGAACAGATGGTATCAAGAACTTCTGGTTGAAGAAGTTTACTTCTACACACTAACATCTGGCCCGTAAATTCACCTGTTATTTGAAGTCAGAAACGCCGATCCTGCAGTGGCTAGTGTTAGGACGCACTACACTCCTACCGAAAAATGCAACTTATCCATCCCAGATAATTACAGGCCAATAACTTGTTTGAACACACTGTATGAAATCTTTACAGCTGTCCTGAACAACAGGATTTTTCGAAGAATTGAGCCTGTGTGGAGATAGATGTAAGAACAACGGTACCGAGAGAACCTGCTAATTGACAGGTGCGTCTGCAAAGACGCAGCGGGTTATCGCCGCATCCTGTCAATGGCCTTTCGATTCAACCTCTTATAGACTTAGCATCTGTCTGTTGAAAAGCTTGAAGGTTCATCGACACATAGTGAGATGCATAGAGCGATTGATGCCTCTTTGGAAAACTAGATTTACTATCTCATCTGCAAATTATCGGGTGACAACGAAAAACGTCACCTTCTCGGGACTGAATTTAATTGTATTTCATTGATACTATATTAAATATAGACATTTGTTTTATTTTAAAAACTGATACTATTATATATAAAAAGATGCATCTTAACAACCCTGGCAGGCCGGCTAAACGCAAGCGTTACGCTACAGCGTAACCATAAAGTAACCCTAAAGTAATCTTAAAGTAATCTCGAATTATAATGAATAAAAGAAACAAAATAACTACCTAAATTGTGGCAATTATAATTGTACGTTAAAATTTACGTTAGAAGGTAATGTCGTAATTGCAATAAGTTTATTTTTTAGCATTAGAAATAAAAAAATCATAGTGGCTGTCATTGAAGGTCTGCTAGAGGCGACTTCAAGCGCAACTACTCAGATCTACTCAGGTGCGCCTAAAGTAGCCTTTAGCAGACTTCAATGGCAGCCACTATGTTTTTTAAATTTTTAACGCTAAAAAATAAACTTATTGCAACTACGGCATTACCTTCTAACATAAATTTTAACGTACAATTATAATTGCAAAAATTTAGATATTTATTTTGTTTCTTTTATTCATTATAATTTGAGATTACTTACTATTATATGTACATATATATCTATAATTTATTTACAGAAATACTAAGAATATAATATTTCATTTTTCTACTCCGTTTGGAAAAATGTTATAGCAAATAAAGTAAATTTAAATTTATAAAGGCCTAAAATCAAATGAAAAATTGCAATTAAAAATTAAATTTCGAAATTTGTGACGGGGTAGATATTATCCGTCACTTAAAGAACTCCATTTGTGGTGAAAACCGAAAACTTTCAAGTCAGCCCGCTTGAGACGTTAGAGCAAGTGTCATCGCCGAAACACCACCAGGAAAACACTCACGGTCGTATATCTTACTATTTGTTTATTTTCTTTCTTTTCCTATTATTTCCATACTTTCTCCCGAAGCCAAACCTGTCATCGAAAGGGGACTCTACGAAACCATGTATATTTAAATACGGGAACCTTATCCTGCTCAAACCAGAGGCCACCACCGTACGGACGACCGAGACCGCCGATCAAGCAGATTAGCAAGCGGGCATGGGGCCCCGACCCAACAACGAGAGTGAAGTCTCTCTCTAAACAACCTCTCTCACCGGAGTGCCACCCAAACGGTGTCATAATGTATTTGCTATTTTTGTATGTAATTTGAATTGACTACCTGTACTCCGAAGGCTAAAATTAGTCAATAATTGCTGTAGACCGGGGTGCACTCCTGAATAATTACGAGTCTGTGAACTCGCTTAGTTTGCGATACCTGCCCACGTGATCTCGGTAACGTCTCTCATTGGATAACCGCTTCGACTTTAGAACTCCGACTTTTCTGTATTTCCATAAGCCCATTGACCTGTCACTCTTGTTCTAACCTTTCGACGCTGTTTCAAAGATATAAATATATATGATTTGAAAGAAACCTATGCACCGGTTTCGATCAGTTATTTCAATAATTAATAAACACAATCTGGATTTTTTTTGGATTGGAGAGCTTACGGCCCTGGTCGTTGACAGAGAACGCGTTTCGTATCGCTCCGTACATTTCGGTTAATTGCTTTGATTTTATGTGAGTGTATGACATTATAACATGCTTGTGGGTTGTGCTTAGTGCCGAGGTTCTTATTCTGATGCATTTCTGAGTGGGTTTCAGTCAGAAAATAGCAAATTTTGTGTTTCTTAGATATTGTTGTGGACATTGGCACTTTAAGATGGTGGCCTGCTTAGTGTGCAACGAATTAATCACGAGAGGTGTCGCTGACTCACTTGCTTGTGCAAAGTGTGGTGTTTTGGCGCACCTGAATTGTCTGAACCTGCCTAGCAAAGATCTCTCTAGAATTAAGAAAAAGGAGAAGGTTTGGTATTGTTCCAGCTGCTCAGTGACCACCGTATCGGAAAATTCTTCAAATTCTCGGCATGTTCGAAAACCCTCCAAAACTTCCTCAACAGCTGATGATATTATCAACAACGCTAAGCGCATTTCCGTTCTAGAGGAAACAACCGCATCTAATGTGTCTGATGTCAACAAAATTCTTGCGTCGTCAAAAAATTTGCAGGATAGACAATCGCAACTGGAATCTCAAGTAGAATTCTTAACCCTAAAATGCAATAATCTAGAGCAAGCTGCTCTCTCAAAAACTTTAGAGTTCCATGGTTTGCCAGTGAAGGAGGGGGAGGACCTTTCAGCTACCATCTGTCAAATTGCTTCTACCTTGGAGCTACCCCTCACTAAGGAGGATCTGACAAATGTATACAGGCTCAGATCGGCTAATTACACTGCATCTAGACCTTCCCTTCCACCTATTGTAATAACCACTTTTAAATCACAAGCTACCTGTAAGAACTTACTGGAACTTGGCAAAAGAAAGCGTGGTCTTTCGACTAAACTTATTGGTTGGAGCGAAGATCGAGCATTTTACATTAGGGAGTCGCTCACTAAGTCCAACCGGCAGATCTACAGCACTGCGTTGGAACTAAGAAGAAACAACAAAATAAAATACCTGTGGATTGCTGGGGGCAAGATTTTTTGCCGTAAATCTGATGGTGCGCCGAGAATTTTTCTTGCTCAGGTTCGAGATTTGGATTCTCTACGATAATTTCGACGTAAGAAGAATATATTCCCGATTGACATCGTGGGGAATATGGTTTGCAGTAATTTCATCTTACATACTCATAATTATTTACTCTATTTATTTTGTTATGCTACATATTCTATATTGTTTTGATGCTGTCATTAGACAATTGACAATTATTATAGACTTTTTCTTTTTTATTTCGAAAGGGCTTCACTTGCGAGTGTTAGTTTACTTTATTTTTCTCGTGATTCTCCTGTTATGCTTACTTAGAATATTAATTCACATTGCTGATAATATTATGAAGCTCCGGTCAGAAATAATCCTAACTTCTCATCTATTATTTTTGATTAGGTATACTCCTTATGTACACTTTTTGGTACTTTTTTCTATATATTATTATATTTCGTACAACCCATTTCACAACTGCATTCTAAACATTATTGGTTCTAACAGGTGGTCTGATCTACGGAACTGGAAGGTTTTTACGCTAATCTCCTCTTTTTGCTGGGCTCTTTTTTGTAAGTTGCCCTATATATGGTATTGTCTCCTTCTTGTAAGATTTGATGGCTTTTCTTAATATATGTCACGTGAATGCTCAATCCCTGCCTGCTCATTTTCATGAGTTTGCTGATTATTTTAGTCAGAGATCCTTTCATATTATAGCTGTATCTGAAACCTGACTCAAGCCTCAATTTGATTCGTCAAATATTACCCTTAATAATTACTCACTTTTCAGAAAAGATAGGGAGTCTCGTAGAGGTGGTGGGGTCTGTGTATATGTCCATAATGATTTTAAGTGTAAGATCTTAAATGTCAGTACTGAAACCACTGTACCAGCCACTGAATTTTTATTCATTGATATCTTTCAATCTCGTGAACGTCTACTTTTTGGGGTTGTATATAAACCACCTAATTCTGGTTTTAGTAATGAATTTGAGACGGAGCTTTTTAATTACACGCTTAATTATAATAATGTTATAATTACAGGGGATTTTAATACTAACTTGAATATTTGCTCCAACCAATCCAAATACCTTAAGTCTTTGGTCAATTCAGCTAGTTTATCTATAGTACCACATGGATCTACGCACCACTCCGGAATGTCAAGTACCTGGATTGACCTTATGGCTGTAGAAGATCTTACTAAAGTACAAAATTATTCTCAACACCCAGTACCCTTCCTGTCCAATCATCTTATTTAAATACATTACAATTTTAATTCAAGTTCAAATGTCGCCCCGTGTTTAAAAAAATTCAGAAACCTGAGTAAAGTTGATGAGGATAGATTGTTCACTCTGCTTTCTGAAGCTGACTGGAGAAGTGTATTTTCTGATAGAAATTTAAATTCAAAGGTAGAAAAACTTAATAATATATTAATTTCAACTTTCGATGTAGTAGCTCCTGTACATGATTTTCAGGCGAGAAAAAAACCTGTCCGTGGATATCGGAAGAGATTAAAAGTCTCAGAAGGGAAAGAGACAGAAAGTATTCTCAAGCTAGGAGGACTAATGACCAGGCAAGATGGAAGGAATTCCGTATACTTAGGAATCTGGTTCAAAATAAGATAAGGGACTCTAAAAATAAATATAACCATAATGCAATTGTTAACAAGAATAGGGATGAAAATATATGGAAGGTCCTTAGGCGGCTTGGAATTATTCCCTCTCAGAGTCAAACCTTTGATCAGAACTACCCGGTAAATGATTTCATGAAACGTTTCTTGATTGAGCCTTTACCAATTGATACTACTCTCTTATCTAGTGAATTACCTCCCTTTGATGATGCTAACTTTTACTTCTCTTATATTGGGACTGACTCTCTGCTTCCAGTAATTGCCAAGATAACCTCAGGGGCTATCGGTATTGATGGTATTTCGATTAAAATGGTTAAACTTTCTCTCCGTGTGATACTTCCTGTTCTACTTCATATTTATAATTGTTCTCTACAGCTTGGGATTTTCCCCAATATTTGGAAACAAGCACTGATTCGCCCTGTTCCTAAGATTACTACTCCTTCAACACTAACAGATTTTCGCCCTATCTCTATCCTCAGTGCATTAGCCAAGCCTCTTGAGAAATTAGTGGATAACCAGCTAACTGAATATTTGGATAAACATAACCTGGTTGATCCTTTCCAGTCTGGATTCCGGAGGGAGCACAATACCATCACTGCTTCCCTCAAATTTAGTGCTGATTTAAAAGCTGCAATAGATAAAAATGAAGTAACGATTGTTGTATTTTTTGATCTTTCTAAAGCGTTTGAGTTGGTAAACCACGACCTTCTAATCCAAAAATTAAAAAACCTTAATATTTCTAACAGTGCCATAACTGGTTTAAGTCTTACTTAAGTCATCGCTTACAATGTGTAGCAAACAGTGATGGTATTCGCTCAGACTTGAATGAGGTTAAGAGTGGGGTTCCCCAGGGCTCAATACTTGGTCCCAAAATGTTTAATGTGTTCGCATGCGACTTCTGAGCTGTTTTACGCTACTGTAATTATCACCTTTATGCTGATGATAGCAAAATATATCTTTCCGGGCCACTTAGTACCCTTAGGGACTTACTCCAAATGGTTCAGGAAGATATTAATAACGTCTACAACTGGGTTGTATCTAATGGTTTGAAACTCAATCCACAAAAAACATATGCTTTGTTAGTTGGATCCTCCATTCAACATCCATCAAAAGTCCTGGATTCCCTCCCACCTTTGTACATGAACGGTCTTGCTATTGACTTCTCTGATTCTGTCAATGATCTTGGTTTGATATTCAACAGGACTCTTTCTTGGAAAGAGCATGTTGAACTAATATCACGCAAAACCTTCAGAACTTTACATCAGCTTAGTCGGAGTAGGGACTCTTTGCCTACCGCTACGCGAATCCACCTTGTAAGAGCCTTGATTCTCCCTTATTTTGATTATGGGTGTGTAGTATATGATGGAATCTCTGATGACCTTAATTGCAAACTTGAATGAGCTCTCAATGCCTGCATCCGTTTTATCAATAACTTGTCCAAATTCGATCATATTTCTGAGTATAGGGATAGAGCTGGCTTTATGACAGTTGCCAAGAGAAGACAATATTTTATGGGCAATTTGCTGTACATGATCTTTAAAAATGAAAAGCCTGTATATTTATTGGAATTGTTTCTTCGGGATAATATGAACCTTCCGGGTCGTCCTGGGTTGCGCGATAGAGGTCGTACCTTTGCAATTCCTGCTCATAGAACATGTTTAATGCAAAAGTCTTTTGTAATTAGAGGGAGACGGCTTTGGAATAAACTGCCGAGTAATATTCGTAATGCGCCCACAGTATTTGCATTTAAAAATATGTTCTCTGAATTTCTCAAATTTATGGGTACACCTCTATTTAATATAACTCTGGGGACTTAGCCTTAATCTTGTTTTCTATTTTTATTATATACAGTTCCTTTATTATTATTTTTTATTCAATTATGTTGTTATATCATGAGGTGTGCTGATGTTATTTTTTTTCGATTGTCTACCTATATCTTAAGATAAGTTTACCAAGAGTGCCAAGAGTTCATGTGGGTGTGTGCTGTGGGAGGATGCTTAGGTCTTATATTAATATAGGATTTGGGTGACTTCTTGCAGCATATACTTACATGAACTTACTTGCTTTTTTTTATATAACCGATTAATGTCGTTAGATGTACATTTCTATTTTAACCAGGGTTCGAAAATTATGTACACTACACTCTATATCTATATACTTATACATTTATACATTTTTGTGTATTATTTTATGTGTATATTCTGTTCAGCTCCTAAAGGTGCTTTATAGCCCTGTGAGCTTTTTTCTCAATAAATGAAATGAAATGAAATCTAGATGTGTGCCAATTTGACGTCAAAACTGCTTTCCTTAATAGGATGATAAACGAAGAGATTTATATGGAAATTTCAGAAGGAATGCAGTCCACAGATAAAATAAAACAAACGAAAGTATGCAAATTAGGACGAGCTTTATATGGTCTGCGTGTAAGTCTAAAATGGTGGAATGAACGATTTACAGAAATAGCTTTCAGAATTGGTTTAGATTCAAGTGACAGCGAACCTTGTTTATTCACATGGAAAGAAAAAGCCAAATTTTTGATACTACTACTCTATGTCGATGATATGCTTATAGCAAGCAATAATCAGGCAAAACTAAATGAAGTAAAAATTAAACTACAAGAAGAGTTTGAAATTACTGCCTTAGGCGAACCAAGAAACTTTTTAGGAATCACGATACGACGAGACAGAAATAATCAAGTTATAATTTTGAATAAAGATGGTTATATTGATAAAATCTTGGAAAGATTTGGTTTTAACGAGATGCATCCTCAATGAACACCTATAGTTACAATTCAAGTAGCAAATCGGGAAAGGAAGTTAAGAGAAGAGCCAAACGTTCAGAAAACTCTAAGACAAAAACGATAGAAAATGCACCTTACAGTGAAGCTATAGGTAGCTTATTATATCTTGCGAACGCAACTTGACCATATATCTCTTATGCAGTTAATGTTTCAAGCAGAAATCAAATAGATCCAACTAAAGACGATTGGAAGATGGTGAAACGAGTCATCAGATATATCAAAGGAACAAAAGGTAAAGGATTGAGATTTTTGTCGAAACGTAATGATCTACAGGCTTTTTCAGATGCAAGTTTGGCAGACTGCAAAGGATTGCTCACAACTTGTGGGTTTGTAATTCAGTTGTACGGAGATTCTGCAGCCTGGAGAACGCAAAAGCAGTAACATGTAGCTCTATCCACTTGTGAAGCAGAATAAGTTGCAATGAGTGAAACTTGCCAAGAAATAGTAGCACTGAACCATTCATTGAATTTAATATTGAAATCTTCTTTCTGCTCAATGGTACTCTGGCGCGATAACAAAGCAGCTGAAGCTCGTGCAAAAACGAACGGTGATAATAAGTTAAGACACATCCCAGCGAACACGTTCTGTAAATGTTACATAAGAAAAAGGGAACATTTATACATATCATTGTTACCATCGTGTGCCATAACAATTACAGAACATAAAGGTCACACTGTTCTGTAGCGCTGTTACTGTAAGGATACGTAACAGTTCTGGAATTCTGTGATGTAACTAATATAGAACAGAGTGATAGAACTGTTATGTCACTAGAATGTCACACGTGTTCTAAGAACGGAACATAAAGGTCACATTGTTCTGTAACACTGTTACTGCAAGGATATGTAATAGTTCAAGAATTCTGTGATGTAAATAATATATAACAGAGTAATGGAACTGTTATGTCACTAGAATGTCACACGTGTTCCAAGAACGGAACATAAAGGTCACATTGTTCTGTAACGCTATTACTGTAAGGATATGTAGCAGTTCTAGAATTCTGTGATGTAACTAATATAGAACAGAGTAATGGAACTGTTATGTCACTAGAATGTCACACGTGTTCCAAGAACGGAACATAAAGGTCACGCTGTTCTGTAACGCTGTTACTGTAAGGATATGTAACAGATCTGAAATTCTGTGATGTAACTAATATAGAACAGAGTGATAGAACTTTTATGTCACTAGAATGTCACACGTGTTCCAAGAACGGAACATAAAGGTCACATTATTCTGTAACGCTGTTACTGTAAGGATATGTAATAGTTCAAGAATTCTGTGATGTAACTAATATAGAACAGAGTAATGGAACTGTTATGTCACTAAAATTTCACACGTGTTCCAAGAACGGAACATAAAGGTCACATTGTTCTGTAACGCTATTACTGTAAGGATATGTAACAGTTCTAGAATTCTGTGATGTAACTAATATAGAACAGAGTGATGGAACTATTATATCACTAGAATGTCACACGTGTTCCAAGAACGGAACATAAAGGTCACATTGTTCTGTAACGCTGTTACTGTAAGGATATCTAACAGTTCCAGAATTCTGTGATGTAACTAATATAGAACAGGGTGATGGAACTGTTATGTCACTAGAATATCACACGTGTTCCAAGAACGGAACATAAAGGTCACGTTGTTCTGTAACGCTGTTACTGTAAGGATATGTAACAGATCTGAAATTCGGTAATGTAACTAATATAGAACAGAGTGATAGAACTGTTACGTCACTAGAATGTCACACGTGTTACAGAAATGGAACATAAAGGGCATACTGTTCTGCATGGCCTAGGTAACATTCGAGTTACATTCGAGTTAGGTAGTTTATGTAGGGTTCGAATCCCCAGCGAGTGCGATTTTTCAAAGGGTTTAAGCGTGTGATTATATGTATTGAGGACCGTACGTGAAATTGTGTTATTTAAAATATAAACTAAGTGCAGCAATAATACAAAAAACATTTTTTTTTACATATCCTTGTAACATTGTCATGGAATTGTTACAGAACGATCACAGAACAAATTTACATCTCAAAACTCTTACATATGTGTTACGGCATTATTACAGAACAATGTTCCTCTGTAACCCTGTTCCTAAATTGTTCTAAAAATCCTTTTTGAAATATAACGCTGTTCTAGAATTGTTACAGAACGATTAAAAAACAAATTTACATCGTAACATTGTTACATATGTGTTACGGCACTATTACAGAACAATTTTCCTTTGTAACCCTGTTCCTAAACTGTTCTAAAAATACTTTTTGAAATATAACGCTGTTCCAGAATTGTTACAGAACACAAATTTACATCGTGACACTGCTACATATGTGTTACGGCATTATTACAGAACAATGTTCCTCTGTAACCCTGTTCCTAAATGGTTCTAAAAATACTTTTTGACATATAACGCGGTTCCAGAATTGTTACAGAACGATTACAGAACAAATTTACATTGTATCACTTGTAAATATGTGTTACGTCACTATTAAAGAACAATGTTGCTCTGTAACCCTGTTCCTAAATTGTTCTAAAAATACTTTTTCACATATAACGCTGTTCCAGAATTGTTACAGGACGATTACAGAACAAATTTACATCGTAACACTATTACATATGTGTTACGGCACTATTACAGAACATGGTTATTTTGTAACACTGTTCCTAAATTGTTCTAAATATATTTTTTTACATATAACACTGTTCCAGAATTGTTACAGATCTCTGACAGGACATGGTTCTGTAACAGCGTTATAGAACTGCTACATCCTTTTGGGGACGACATTACTTGGACCATGGTCTAAGTATATTCTTAAACTGTTACAGAACCTGTTCTTTTCCGTTCTAGAACTGTTACATCACAGTTATATAACAGTGTCCGCTGGGATGACAGAAATACGAGAGCACTATGTAAAGGAGTGCGTTAAAAGAAATTTAATCAAGTTAAGATGGATACCGTGTCAAGGTTCAATGTGAATTAAGGGTTGATTATGCCAAGGGAGAGAGCGCAGTATTTGTGTGAGAGAGGAGAGAAAGGGAGTCAGGATCTTATAGCGAAGATGAGGTGTGGGTGCATGGAGGGTTTTAATAGGTTCTGGCTTCCTAGGGAGAAGAGAATGTGTGAATTGTGCGGGAAGGGGTATACAAGGACGGAACACTGGCTGGAGGATTGTGAGGGAGTGGAAAGGAGTGAGATTAGCATGGAGGTATTACTGCATGAAAGACGGGACAAAAGGGCGGTTGCATGAGTGAAGGGGATGTTGGATGAGATGGAGAAGAAGAGAAGGAAGGAGGTAGAGGAATGGAGAGGGAAATATTGAAAAGAGAAGAGGAAGTAAATATAAGCAATTGTAAATATTGCAAATAATTGATAAGTATTAGATACACTGTTAAAAAAATCTGATCGAAATTTAATATACATGTGAGTAAAGTAATTTGCATATACGGTAAATTAATTTTAATATACCATCATGTTGTAAAATTAATATACATGTATGTTAAAGTCGGTAAAACAGAGTGCGTGTAAACAACAAGTTCTTTGATGCCTTCACATCTTGTCAAATAGTAAAAAAATAAAGTAATAACCTTAAATTCGTCGAACTAAATTCCTGCTTACAATGAAAGTGCAACTAACGGGTGGAATTTTTTCTAAAATTCGCTGTGAATGTTATAATTTTAACGTGAGTACAGGTGCTCCCTGGCGGACCGAACGAACGGAGCAGATACGCTACAGCGTATCCTTATAGTATCCACATCGTATCCTCTCCGTATCATGGAAGAAAAACTCATTAAAAAAGAAATATTAATATTTCACTTGTTGAAATTCGGATTCTACGTGAAATTTTGAGTTGAAAGGTCACAGAGTAATCGCAATAGTTTTTCTTGCAACATTAAAAACTTTAAAAAAATATAATAATTATCGATAACGTGGGCTGAAGGCGACTTCAAACGCATCGTCGACGGATAACGCCTGTTAACTACCACTGAACGACGATGCGTTTCAAGTCGCCTTCAGCGCACGTCATCGATAAGTATTATATTTTTTTAAAGTTTTTAATGTTGCAAGAAAAACTATTGCGATTACTCTGTGACCTTTCAACTCAAAATTTAACGTAGAATCCGAATTTCAACAAGTGAAATATTAATCTTTCTTTTTTAATTAGTTTTTCTTCCATGATACGGAGAGGATACGATGTGGATACTATAAGGATACGCTGTAGCGTATCAGTTCCGTTCGTTCGGTCCGCCAGGGCTTGGAGGTTAGGTTTCTTAATTATTTGTTTAATTTAACTTTTCTCCTAAAAACCAGTGTAATTTATATTTATCTAGGAGAAAATATTATGTTTGATTATTTCTAATTGAAAATTGCTGCCAAAATTGGTTTTAATTTGTGTAAAGTAGAATATCTGACTTTTCTGATAAATGAGCAATGTGCGGTATATGAAATTTAATAACATAGTCTCTTACAAGGAAGGTACTCCAGGTATCCCTCGCCGATTTGATTCTCCCTGATATATGTTGTAGTACTCGAAAAACTAAGCGACGCGTATTTTTTTATCAGCGGAAAAACACTTTAAGGGGGTAAAACAGCCCCTCAAAGATAGGGGTCGCAAGTGTCGATTGTACAATTTTGTGTACAAAAACAAAATTGATTTCGACCAAACTTACTGGAAAAGTTTCCTCGTGATGAAAGATGAATAACGTAATTTTCTCAACAACAAAAAATGAAAGGGGTAAACCACCCCTACATATTTTTAAAGTTGTGCTGAAAATTGCTAAATTCACAGGAAAAATTCACAACAAAAAAATATTTTGCACTTGAGACAAAAATGAAGTTGACGTGTTTCGCCAAAAAAATGTTGTAAAAAAATTAATGGGGGTAGCTACCCCTAAACACTTTTTATTTTGTGTCTATGATAATATATACTTTCCATACACAAAAAAAATTGGGAAATTAGTTCTATAACGAAGGAAGTGGAATGGAGTCCATCCAACACAAATAAATAATTACGCGGGGGTAAACCACCCCTACATATTTTCAAATGTACTGAAAATTGCTAAATTCTTGGATAAAAATTTAAAAAAATGTATATTTTGCACCTGAGACAAAAATAAAGTTGACATGTTTCGCCAAAAAAATTGTAAAAAAATTAACGGGGGTAGCTACCCCTAAAAACTTTTTATTTTGTGTCTATGATAATATATACTTTTCACACACACACAAAATTGGGAAATTAGTTTTATAACGAAGGAAGTAAAATAGAGTGCATCGAACACAAATAAAAAAATTACGCGGGTGTAAACTTTCCCCTACATATTTTTAAATGTGCTGAAAATTGCTAAATTCATAGGAGAAAAATTTAAAAAATATATATTTTGTACTTGGGACAAAAATACATACATACTTTCCATATACAAAGGCAATTGGGAAAATAGTTTTTAAACGAAGGAAGTAAAATAGAGTCGATCCAATATGAATAAAAACATTAGGCGGAGTTGGGGCCCCCCCCCCCCCATGATGTAGAAAATTGCAAAATAAGTCTAAAATCGAGCAAAAATATTCGAAGAAAATACGTGTTGCACACAAAAAAGAGGATGAAGGTATTCATGTATTTTTGAGGAAAAAAAGAGCATTGAAGAGGGTAACTACCCCTAAACTATATTTATACAAGAAAATCATTAAAAAGCATACATATTTTATAGACAAAAATAGTACCTTCAGGTCAAATTTACAATATTTTGAGTTCTAGACAGTATATCGAAGATTTATTCTTCAAACTTTGAACAATAATGATATTCGTCATATTAGTACAACCTAATATTTCACAATGTGTTTGACAAGAATCACCGAAGTCCACCGGATTTTTGACTTTACCTGGTTTTTCTGCAATATATCCGCTTTTGTACAATGGATATTTAAAAAGATTAGTATATCTTGGCGAGGTTAATTGATTATACACCAAAGACTGAGGCTTATTAATAATATTCCTGATATGTAAATATATCTAAAGGTTGAATTTTCCCTGTTGTTCCTATTGGAATAATTCGGAGGGTGTTGCTTCTTCTACTACAGTTGGGCAATGACTAGTCCACGAATCAAAGAGTAAAACGCTATTTGGTCCTACATTTGACAAATATATTTTCTCCAAACAAGTCTTTAAATGATTTTCAAATAATAAAACCAATTATTATTGCTTTCATACCATTTTTAATAGAAGTAGATAATGTCATGTTACCTGAGCTAAGTTTTCCCGATTTTGAAGCATCTACGTACACATTACTCGGCCTAAATAAGGTCCTATCTACAATTGGTCCAAATTTTCCGCTCGGTTCTTTTAGAACTAGAAATAGAGGCGAAAAAAGTTTCCCGTCAGCAGATATTAGTTGTTGTATGGTGTAATTGTCGGTCGTGGACAAAATAGACTGGATAACGCATTCCACCTTTTTTTCTCCTTCAACAGCCAAAGTTCTCCCGGAATTAATTTCCAATTGAAAACCACTTTGATCCGAATTATAAACATTCTGTACCCCAACATATTTTGCTATCTCTTGCTTCACACTGGCTACAAATTCATCTGCCTTCATTTTTAACTCATCGAAATTTTCCAAAGTCTTTCTGGTAACAAACTTGTTTATTTTTCTGGAAACTGTTCTGTGTTTGCTTTTAAATTTAGCAAGCCATGTTCGAGAAGCGCGGAAGCGAAAATCTTCATGGCTAACCTCTTTTTGTGCTTGTAATGACCATCTCCGTATGTCTTTATCGTGAACAATTAGCCCATTATCAACAGCCTTTTTGAACTTTTTTAATGTAATGTAACATATCCTAGAAACTTTTTCTCTATAAGTAAAGCCTTTATGGAGAGTATGGGCCCAACGTCTTGTTTTACTGAAAGAACTTTTCTGAATTTTTTCTGTACACTTTCAAGACTTAAATTTTTCTTCTTTCCACTTCTCCAGTATTCGACTGCTCTTAATTTATAGTCGTATGATAGTTCTTCCTCATCTTTTTTGCATCTATCCGTAGGTGAAAAAGGCGAATCAGGAATATGGTGTTGAACATCATCCTCTATGATTTGTACATCTGCATTTTTAGAAGGTTTTTGAAAATCTAACGAATCTTCAATCATCATCTCCAACCCGTTAAATTCTTCCATGGGGTCCAACAAAATTGCTTCAAAATGATCCTTTATTTCAATTTCCTTATTGTTTGTCGGAGTTTCTTTTATATTTAATGTTTGGGATGTAGCAAACAGTAAATTTATAACATTCAAAGGATTCACCTTCATTTTCAAACCTGTAGAAAGGTTGAAACGTTTTGTTTAAAAGCAACAGTGAATATTAAAATATAAGTGAAAAATCTAAATTAAATTGTAAGACGTATATATTTGGACACGTTCAAACAATTTTTATATTTTTCAAAGATTTTTCCATATCAGGAGACAACTGAAAAAATGTTAACAGAAAATCCAAATTTTCCCCGGTCAAACATATATTATCGGTTTTCCACACCAATGGCTAACGATTGTAAACTCACTCAGAAAAAACAGATAAATTGTTGAAAAATCCAGTATAAGAAACGAAGAACTTTCAAAAGAAGAAGTCTATGTAATTTTCTTTTTCAAAAGTATTTTTACGGCATTAAATTTAATTTTAATGTAGATAAAAGCGGTTAGTTTTTTTGTCGCAAGGTAAAAGTTCAAATCGTCCAAAGATTACTTTGAACTAGAGTGTTAAGTAAATAATTTTGAATAAAAATGTTCTCCGAGCATCTCTGTTTTATTTTATGAACAAACAACATGCATTATAATAGGAATAAGGTCGTTTATTCAGAGTTTACAGAGATGCGAATGTTTGGCCCAAGGCAGGGCCTTCAGACTGAATATGAATATTATTAATTTTAATAATTAATAAAAAAATATTTATTTTTTATTTTATTATCTATTCAATAATTTTATTTTATTTTATTTAAATATTATAATATTAAGTCGAGTGGTCACCCTTTTGAACTGTTGTTGTCAATTTTTGCAATTTAATCAATAAGTAGTTGCAAAAAATTCGGAAACGCAAAATGGCCCAAGGCTGGGCACCTTCCCCTATTCAGATTTTTCATGTATAATATCGAAATTGGAAAATTGTTTGCTTACCTTACCGTTCTGCTTCATGATTTTTTGTTTATTCTGCGATTCCTGTCAAGTTTGTTGGTCTCTGCTTCTTTGGGTTAGTGAACGGTTCGATAGAATTCGCGCAAAGTAACAGTGTTGAAAACTAGACTGGACTGAACTAATTGTAAGCGAATTAGAGCAGAGTAACGGCGTTGAAAACTAGACTGAATCCTCTTTCGGATTCTGAGGTTTTTATATTGCAAGTTTTCGTACATTATTTACGTCATTGCTGTTATTTTACAGTTTAATCTTTGCACGGACTTTCCAACCGGAATAACAGGAAAGATTCAATATTCGTTGTCAGCTATTCTATTATTGTACCTTCTGTGTTAAATTTTATCTTGCGACAAAAACAAGGTGATTCATTTACAACAGATCGCATACATTAAAATTAAACAAACTTTGAAAATACTGCGCACAAGATTTAATTATAAAGGTTAATTTGTGAAACAATTTAGGGGTAGTTACCCTCTTCAATGCTCTTTTTTTCTTAAAAATACATAAATACCTTCATCCTCTTTTTGCTGTGTATCACGCATTTTCTTCGGATTTTTTTGCTCGATTGTAGACTTATTTTGCAATTTTCTTCATAATTAGGGGGTGGTTTACCCTTGTCCAATTTTTTATTCATGTTGGATGGACTCTATTTTACTTCCTTCGTTGTGGAACTAATTTCCAAATTTTTTTTTGTATGGAAAGTATATATTATCATAGACACAAAATAAAATGTGTTTAGGGGTAGCTACCCCCGTTTATTTTTTTACCACATTTTTTTGGCGAAACACGTCAACTTTATTTTTGTCTCAAGTGCAAAATATTTTTTTTTTGTGAATTTTTCCTGTGAATTTAGCAATTTTCAGCACAAATTTAAAAATATGTAGGGGTGGTTTACCCCTTTCACTACGAGGAAACTTTTCCAGTAAGTTTGGTCGAAATCAATTTTGTTTTTATACACAAAACTATACAATCGACACTTGCGACCCCTATCTTTGAGGGGCTGTTTCACCCCCTCAAAGTGTTTTTCCGCAAATAAAAAAAATACGTGTCGCTTAGTTTTTCGAGTACTACAACATATATCAGGGAGAATCAAATCGGCGAGGGACACCTGGAGTATCTTCCTTGTTAGTGACGATTTCGTATACCTAGGTTTTAGATTTAATATACAAATGTATATTAAATGTATATTAAAATTACAAACATTTTCAACAGTGTAGTAACCGCGGAGGCAGAGGTTGGCAATGCGAGGCAAGGTGAAAGATAGGGACATGCGTGCGAGGCGAAGAAGGCATAGCGTTTAGAGCGAGCGGTCGTAGAATTAAGGTAGCATTAAGGTGTGGATGTATGTTAGTTTGTAAGACATAATTTTAAGAAAAATTCTGTAAAATATGGAGGTTGTAAGCAAGGCAATTTTTTAGGGCCAGCAGGCCGAAAAATAAACGTTTATCTATCTTAAAGCTTATCTTGATTCTGATCATTAAAATTCGAAGCAGCTTACACCGATGGGAACATTCCAATTTTCCAAAGAAAATGATCTTCATTGTAGATATTGCATATAGAATGTTTATCTGCATGGCTGTCACAAACTGCAGTGGCGAAAGGTCTTTTTCTTGTTTAAAACGCATAAACAATTATTGAGGAGCAATAATGAGACTGACTCGCTTGAATTCTCTGGCGTTCTTAACTATAGAGGCAGAGATTCTTCGCGCACCAGATTGTGATGAAATAATATATGATTTTTCTATTCAAAAAGCACGCCGTAAAAACATAGAAATGAAATCAGAACAATCATAACTCTTAAGTCATAGATAATCGTTTTGAAATTTTGAATGAAATTGTTTAATTATAATTTGTTATCAATAATATTATATGATAATAAATAAACGGGATATTAATCCTATCCTCTTGTCAATATTGCATGCTTCAGATGAAAACTTATTTAATTGTTCGAAAAAACTATGGAGGGAAGGAGGGGGCGGCAAATTGTCTTAAGGCGCTTCCTCAGGCTTGATTTTTAGGCCATGTATTCGTTGATCCCATTTTCCTCCTACACGGATGAATTGTTT